>CAUYQV010120997.1:0-19751 GCA_963574575.1 Galagoides demidoff
GTACGTGGCTGGCGCCTTAGCCCATTGAGCCACAGGCGCCGAGCCGTAAATGGGATCTTAGTTTGGGTTACTCTGAAACAGTGTCCTTGGAGGGTGAGCCCAGGCAGGATAAGTAGGTGAGGAAAGAAAACAGGAAAGGGAAAAAAGCCCAAAAGGGCACATTATCAAGGCACCATTGCAGACTAGAGTGTAATGCTACCAAGGAATTCTGAGAAATGTATAAAAGACAGGCTTTGGGTTATCCCGCACAGTCAAGGAACAGAGGCGCTTACACAACACCTCCAGTAGTCATCAGCTATGGACTGCTCCTAGGGGGCGAAGGGGGCTTCTCGTGCACTGAGGATCAAGGGCTGGGTTAGGGCACCTAACAGCCTCCACTGTCTGAGGTTCTATGGCATGGGGCCTCTCCTCTGTAGCCACAATGCTCCTCAAAACCCAGCTGTGGACCCCCATCACTGGTAGTTCTTGCCTACAAGCCTTCATTTATGCACCCCCCTGCCCAGAACACCCTTCCTCACCCCCTCTTCACTCAGCTAACCTTTCATGTCCTTTACTTTCAGGGTCCTGCCTCTTGGGAGCCTCCCCGACCCCAGTCCCCAAGTAATGTACAACTCCCATGTCAGGTGGCGAGGGCCTGGCCTAGATCTGGTCACCTGTGATCTCCAAGCCCAGCGCCATGGGGTGCAGAGCTGCTGCTAAGCAAGTGACAGAAGAAACAGCAAGGTTGCCTGGCTGACCTCAAAGCACACATGGGTGCTGATGCAGAAACCTGCAAACAAAACGTGCTCACACCTGCAAGTGTCCCTGACCCACTTCCCACCAGCCTCTCACGCTGCTCAGGGGAGAAGAGGAACAAACCAGTGCAGGCTGCGTTCCTGAGGCAGGCCTCAAAGAATGACAGGTGAAATGAAGTTTGGACAGGCCTGGGTCTCTGTGAGCCTGACAATAGTCCACTTAGTGGGTAAAGACAACAAAACATGAGCTCTGATCTTTCATGGGGAGGAACTGAGTACGTGCACACGTACAACATGGTGAAGAGCAGAGACGCCCCGTCTGCACAGCCACAGCACCCCCAGGCTCCAGCCCCTCCTGGAGCCCAGTCCCTCCTGTCTTACACACACGGGGAACTCGGTCAGGCTGTGAGAGGCAAGAAAGTTTGTATGGCTGAAAATCCCAGAAGTGAGGCCTGGAGGACTGGGCCCTGCTAGCCTGTGAAGTCCCACACCTCTATAAGCACAAGGTGCAGCCTCGTGGAACTCTGCTCCTCTCTGATCTCATCGGTGTCCTGAAGAGCTCAGTTCAGTGGTCCTCAGATACCACTGATGCACTTCTTACATTCAGAATACTTGCTTAACACCAAGTTTTTTTCTTTTTCTTTTTCGAGACAGTGGTCTCATTCTGTCATCCTGGGTAGAGTGCTGTGGTGTCATAGCTCACAGCAACCTCAAACTCCTGGCTCAAGTGATTCTCTTGCCTCAGCCTCTCAAGTAGCTGGGACTACAGGTGCCCACCATAACACCTGGCTAGTTTTTCTATTTTTAGTAGAGATGGGGTCTCACTCTTGCTCAGGCTGGTCTTGAAACCCTGAGCTTAGGAAATGCAACCACCTCAGCCTCCTGGAGTGCTAGGATTATAGACATGAGCCACCGTGTTCACCCCCAAGTATTAATATTAATGGTCACTACCTGACTGTAAGACCCATGTGGACAGGAACCAGGGCTCACCCCCTTGCTGCTGTGCCATCCGTTCCCAGCACAGTGCCTAGCACATCCTAAGTGCCCAACTGAATAAATGAATGGTTCTTTCTGGACAGTGGAATTTTAGGCCATTTGGATTTTTCTCTGATTGCCTACTTTTTATCTAACGATCATACATTCTTTGTGCAATTTTAAAAGGAGATAACGTTTTTTTTCTTTGCAAAGTTGCCAGGTTTCCCTGGACATTATTACTTTGAGCTTTCTGCTTCTCCGAGGAGCAGAACGTGGTAAGGGGAAAGTGCACTGTACAGGGAGTGGCACTAAGACCCTCGCACAGCCCTGCTGGAGGCCTGCAGTCTACTACACAGCAGATGTGCTCAATCAGATTAGTTTCCCCCTCCTCTCCCTGCTTTTCAGACCTTTCAGAGCTCTGTCACCAAGCCCAGGAGGATTATCCTCCAATGGAAGGCGCCAGGGATTACTGGGAATCTGACTTCACCTGCTCCCTCTGCCTCCTAGGGACCTACCACAATGAAGGCCACAGCCAACTGGGTCTGAATCCTCAGGAGTTTGTTCTGGACCTAACTGCATGAAATTCCACAGGCTGTTTATTTATGTTCTAGGAATATAAGCATGTGCAGATGAAATGGTCATGCAGAATACAAAGTGCTTCCCAAGTGCCCACCACACAGAATGGCTGCCACACACTAGATCCTCAAAGGAACCTTCCAGGTAGGAACCTGTACAGTCTGTAGAGGCTCAGAGAAAAAGCCAATGGGAAAACTCAGCTTCTACATCCAGAAGTGGACTTCAGAGTCCCTGCTTTTAACTGCAGACCATGCCAAGCCCAGCTTAGCGACTCCCCGCCCCCTCCCCCCCCCCCCCACATTTTACAGCAAGAAAAGGGTCTGAGTTTCCTGGTGTTGCACATGCCTGGCAGACATTTATTCTCCTCCTCCTCCCACAACTGTGAGTATGCTGTCCCCACACCCCCAACCCCCGTCCCCAGCAGGCACTGCAGCCCCAACTAAGCACCGCTACTCAGCTGCTTCCTCCTTATCGGCAAACTGCACAGACAACAGATGCCTAGAAGTCTTGGGGCGGGTCCCCGGGGAGGCCAGGAACAGTAGTCCGAGTCTTTCTAAGTCAGACAATGGCCACAGACTCTCCTTGACTCCTTTGATGCACTTTTTATTTTGAAAAGTTTCAAATCCACAGACGAGATGAAAGAATGGAACAACGAACATACCGCCCCCTTCACTGACAGCTGACACTGAGCTACTGGCTTTGTTTGTACATTGTATGTAAATATTGCTGTTGCTGGACCATTTCTGGTTACGCTGCAGACATAACATGCCACCCCTGAACATTTCAGCATCCATTCCTGAGGTCACTTTCCTATAAATCATAATGCTATTAGTAATTCTTTTTTTTGAAGTAGTTAATATTTTTACGTCTTTGCACATAATGAAATAGAAGGTTCCTTCATTTGCCAGAGACCACACAGCTAGTGACTTGCAAAGCTGAAAATTCAAATTCAGTTAGTCTGGCTCCAGAGTCCATTAGCTTTAACATCTCTGCAGATAATATTTGTCATGTACAACACTACTTAAATCATCCTTTCAAATAGTCATCTTCCTACCAAGGTTATCAGGGGAAAAACCCAAATATTTCTATCTACAGCACATCATATGTCACAATGGTCAATGAATGTTTGTTAGACTCAATCATGCTGTACTTTTAAAATTTAATTTAAATGAATCCTTCCCTCCCTCCCTTTCTTCCTTTTTTTGTCTCCCTAATAAATAATATTTAGGCCTTTTATGAATGTCTATATCACTTTTTTCCCCAACAGATTTAGGGGTGCAAGTGCTTTCTGATTACCGAGATAAAATATATAGTGGTCATATCTGGGTTTTTAGATCCTTTCTGTCACCCAATAGAAAGTTTTTCTTGGCCGGGCGTGGTGGCTCATGCCTGTAATCCTAGCATTCTGGGAGGCCAAGGTGGGTGGATTGCCTGAGCTCACAGGTTCGAGACCAGCCTGGGCAAGAGACAGACCCTGTCTTAAAAAAAATAGCCAGGCATTGTGTCAGGTACGTGTAGTCCCAGCTACTTGGGAGGCTGAGGCAAGAGAATTGCTTAAGCCCAAGAGTTTGAGGTTGCAGTGGGCTATGACGCCACAGCACTCTATTGAGGGTGACAAAGTGAAACTGCCTCAAAAAAATAAGGAAGTTTTTCTTGTTATTAGCAATTCTAAGACATTAATATAAATACAGTAACATTTTTCCTACATTCAGTCCATATTTGACTTTCTCCAGGGGTCCCAAAAATGCCTTTTAAAACTTTTGTTTTTATTTCTGTTTTGTTTTTTTTTTTTTTTGGCCAGGGACTGGGTTTGAACCCACCACCTCTGGCATATGGGGCCAGTGCCCTACCCTTTTGAGCCACAGCCGCCACCCTACTTCTGTTTTGGATCCAGAACCCAAACTAGGTTCACACTTAGAGTCTTACCTCTTTTGTCCCATTTTTTCATTTTTCATGACACTAACTCTTTGGAAACACCTAGGCTGTTGCCTTATAAAATGTTCCACATTCTAGGTCTGCCTGATTGTTTCCTCATGATTAGACACAGGTCAAAGAATTTGTGCAAGAAAACTACACAGGTGACATTCTGGCCTTCTCACTGGATCGCACCAGGAGTCATACACAACACCAGTTTGTCCCAGCAATAGTGACACTATATTTGATCACTTGATTAAAACGGTCATACCAGATCTTTTTTTTTTTGGAGACAGAGCCTCAAGCTGTCCCCCTGGGTAGAGTACCATGGCATCACAGCTCACAGCGACCTCCAACTCCTGGGCTCAAGCAAGTCTCCTGCCTCCGCCTCCCAAGTAGCTGGGACCACAGGCACCCGCCACAACGCCCGGCTAGGTTTTGGTTGCAGCCATCATTGTTATTCGGCGGGCCAGGGCTGGATTCAAACCTTAGGTGTATGTTGCTGGAGCCTTAGCCGATTGAGCCACAGGCGCCGAGCCAGTCATACCAGATCTTAAAGGAAGATCTTTCCTGTGAAATTAATAAGTAATCTGTGAGGCTTTGAGACTCTGTGAATATCCTGTTCTCAGCAACTTTTAACTTGATGGCCTGGCACCTGCAGATGATCCTTTCCTAAATAAATCATTACACTGGGAAAAGAAGTTTTAAAAATCCTATCACTTTGTAAAGGCCGGGCATGATGGTTTACACCTAGCACTCTGGAAGGCCAAGATGGATGGATTGCCTGCACTCTGGAGTTCAAGAGCAGCCCAAGCAAAATCAAGACCGGCCCCCCACCTTTACTAAAAATAGAAAAACTAGCCAGATGTGATGATGTATACCTGTAGTCCCAGCTGCTCAGGAGGCTGAGGCAAGGGGATTGTTTGAGCCCAAGAGTTTGAGGTTTCTATGAGCCATGACACCACAGCACTCTACCCAGGGTGACAGAGTCTCCCTCAAAAAACTAAAAGAATTCTATCACCTATCACATTGTCTACTTCTTTGTTTTTCCTATCATCTGGTGTTGTTCAGTAATAGGTTATTTTTGGTGTTCACATTGTCATAAATTTGAATGACAGGAGCCTGATCAACATCCTCCTAAGTTTGGGAAAGATCCTACCCCATCAAAGCACTTACTCTCAGAGGCAGGTACACACCCGTGCACCCTCAGTGTTGATGGTGATCTGCGGTGTGTAACGCCTCTCACGAGCCCCTTACATACCTGGTTGGCTGACCCTGAACACCACTCCCCAGGCTCGCGCACAGAGTGTCTGGGTGATATGTGGCAGGTCATAGTTAGTAAAGGATGACCATGAGTCCAGCCACGTGACCTACACTCTCAAAGAACAGATGAGGCGATGGTCGCTAGATACCACCATCCAGCTTCAAAGATGTCTACTTATAGACTGTTTTTTATCTTTTCATAGAATTAAAAAAAAAAATTGTGGTAAAGAACATAAAATTTGGCTCACACTTGTTATTATAGCACTCTGGGAGGACAAGGCCAGTGGATCAGTAGAGCTCAGGAGTTCAAGACCTGCCTGAGCAAGAACAAGACCTCATGTCTTCTAAAAATAGAGAAATGAACTGGGTGCTGAGGCACGAAGATCAATTGAACCTAGGAGTTTGAGGATGCTGTGAGCTAGGCTAACACCACAGCACTCTAGCCAGGGCAATAAAGTGAGACTGTCTCAAAAATAACAAGGGCAGGGCCCCTGTAGCTCAAAGGACTACGGCACTGGCCCCACATACCAGAGGTGGCCGGTTCAACCTGCCCCATCGCCCCCCCAAAAAAACTTAACAAAAAGGTAACCAGCACAGAAGCAGCACTGCCCCCATTCCCACTGCCCAGGCCTGGGCACAGCTTACCTTGAAGTAGACAGGCTGTGTTCTGTACTCACTTATTTAATTCCCCCAGCAGTCTGTACCTGGATAGATGGTCATTTAGTGCCACTCAGGATAACGTGCTGCTCACTCAGGGGCTAACCCTAGGCTCAGATCAGGCCAAAATTTCTTAGCTAAACAGAACTAGATTTTAAAGCAACAGCCAGCCACTTATCTTTCCTAAAGAAATGTAATGCTTTTAAAGACAGGAAAAGCTATTCTTTCCCAAAAATGGCCACTCTCCTGTTTAAAAATCTTTCTCCTTATTTTATCTGAAAATGAGAACCAAATCTGAGGAGGAGCTGAGACCCCATGATTACCCCACACCCCTCCTGCCTGTCCCACTTTGCAGGATGCAGATGTTGAAGGACAGATGTGGGAGGTGGCCAGAGGGGCCAGGAGCTACCTACTGGGGCAAGGTGGGGCCTGACATCTTCCCATGCCACTGTGGGGAATGCTAGACAGTGAGGTGGCAGGGACCCAAGAGGAAGAACAAAGCTCTGGTGGCAAGGGCTTTTCCCAGTGTGGTGGCCTGTGTTGGGGAAAAGGTGGCCAGTGTGGGGGATGGGGAGCTACAGATAGGTTAAGGCTGAGTAGAGAACTTTCTGATGCCCAGAGGGGAAAGAAGTGACACAGGAAGGGCAGAACTCCCACCAGCTTTATTTATGGCCTTGGAGTCAGTGAAACCAGAGAGCGCCAGGATTATCAGGAAGGTCCCCAATGGGGAAATAGGCAAGAAAGCCCTTCCCAAGGGCCTCAAGTTCAGGCTCATCCTCACTCTCCTGTTCTGTTTTGTTTTGTTTTTTACAGAGTATCACTTTGTCGCCCAGGCTAGAGTGCAATGGTATCATCATAGCGTGCTGTAACCTGAAACTCGTGGGCTCAAGCAATCCTTCTGCCTCAGTCTCTTGAGGAATAAACTATGAAGCCCGGCTAATTTTTCTATTTTTAATAGAGACAGGGTCTTGCTCCTGCTCAGGCCAGTCTCCTCTCCTGCTCTAATCTATGTGATTATGGGCAATCACTTGGAAACTCACCCCCCATGGGATGATAGGGAGGGCTCAAGGAGGATTCAAAGGTAACATGCCAGCCACAGGACCTAATGTAGGAAATGCTTCATAAATGGCAGTAGCTGCTGTGGTATTATTTACTGAACGTGGTATTTATTCTTTTTGCACTTCAGACCTGGGATTTTTTTTTTTTTGGAGACACAGTCTCACTATGTCGCCCTCTATCGAGTGCCGTGGTGTCACAGTTCACAGCAACATCAAATTCCTGGGCTTAAGCAATTCTCTTGCCTCCACCTTCAAGTAGCTGGGACTACAGGCACCCACCACAAGACCTGGCTATTTTTTTTGGTGCAGTTGTCATTGTTGTTCAGCAGGCCTGGGCCAGGCTTGAACCGGCCAGCCTGGGTACATGTGGCTGGCACCCTACTTACGGAGCTACGGGTGCCGAGCCCAGACCTGGGATTTTATAAAATGCCATTAGTTGGGTACAGATGAACTGCCAAACATATTTCCTTACAGTTTCTAAAAAGTGGAGTAGAAATAAGCCCAAGAAAAGGCTCTTCCATCATGGCCTTGCTGGCCGGCTATGTTGGATGCTCAGAGTGGACAGTAGTGTTGCTCCAGCCTCCTTCCCTAGGACTGTGATCTTGAACTCTGACCCCTTTACAGATGGTTTCAGAGCTCACAGCCATGAAAGGAAGACAAGTGTCCAGCGTCTTTCCCAGAAGCCCTCACTCTCAGGGATGGGACTTTTCCAGGTCATCCAGCCAGTTAGCAAAAGGTAGGAAGCCACACACCAGGACACGAGCTCTGGGAGGGCAGGGAGCTTCGGCATCTGGTTCATGGCTGCATCCCAGGCCCAGCGCGTGGTAGGCATCCACACGCTGGCTGGTCCTGCACCTATCTCACTTCCCTGTGGTAGGGGGTGCTCCAGGGACTGTGCTTCTTATCTCTCTCAGTTAATTCTGGCAACAACCCTGGGAGGTTGGGGGTGTTTTCCACATGGAAATAGAAGCTCTGAAAGGTTAAATGAGTTGTCCAGTCACCCAGCTAGTGAGGGACAAAGCAAAGTTAAAAAGTCTGGCTGTCTGTTGCATGAGGGTGGGCAGCAACCTCTATCTTGTAGAACACCATAAATTCTGTTCACCTAGCACAGCCTCTCGAATCAAGTCAATAATAAACAGTTTTAGTGTTCTGTTTAAGTGAATGAATAAATAATTCCAAAGTCCAGGCTTGGTGCCCGAAGCTCACTGAGTAGGGCACTAGCCACACACACCGAGGGTGGCGGGTTTGAGCCTGGCCCAGGTCTGCTAAACAACAATGACAACTGCAAGCAAAAAACAGCCAAGCATTGTGGCCGATGCCTGTAGTCCCAGCTACTCAAGAGGCTGAGGCAAGAAAATTGCTTAAGCCCAAGTGTTTGGGGTTGCTGTGAGCTGTGATGCCATAACACTCTACCGAGGGTGATACAATGACACTGTCTCAAAGAAAAAAAAAATTCCAAAGTCCAGAGCTTTCTATACTGTAGGTAGGAAACCTTATATATAGTCACAAGGCTCCCTGCAATCCTATCGTCTCTGTGATGAATGCATCTATTTCAGTGGAGGAATTCCCATCAGTGTGGGTGTCAGAACACTTGCAGCCTCTCCCCAGCCAACCACCCCCTTCTCGACAATAGTCCTGTCTTCAGTCTTCCCTCTGCTTATGCTATTTAGCAATTTAATTCCAGAGCCTTTTCACTAAAGATCTGTATGATCAACAGGACTTAGTTTTTTCTTTTAATGATAGAATTTAAGTCAAAGGAGTGAATCTCTAACAGATAACTTTGTATGTTGAAGGTATCCCTCACCTAAAAAAACAAAAAACATTGACTTTTTTTTTTTTTTTGAGACAGAGCCCAAGCTATCCCCCTAGGTAGAGTGCCGTGGCATCTCAGCTCACAACAACCTCCAACTCCTGGGCTCAAGCGAGTCTCCTGCCTCCACCTCCCAAGTAGCTGGGACCAGAGGTGCCCGCCACAACGCCTGGCTATTTTTATCTTTTTTTTTGGTTGCAGCCATCATTGTTGTTTGGCGGCCCGGGCTGGATTCGAACCTGCCACCTTAGGTGTATGTGGCTGGTGCCTTAGCCACTTGAGCCACAGGCGCTGAGCCAACATTGACATTTTTTAGTTATTGAGGGTAAGAAAGGTTCTTCCTATTCTTTCCAAAAAGAGAGATTGCTCTTATGTCCAGCAGACAAGTGTCTTTCCAAAGAACTAGGGGAGACAGATTTAGAGCAATTTGACGGAGAAGCCATCAAACTACCCTGAGGACAACATGGTCTGAAAAGCTGTTTTCCCTTCCAATGCAGCACTGGGGGGCAGAGCACACACTCCGGGGACGACTATCCCACTTCTGCGCCTACAGTCTGTGTTGAGCCTCAACTTCCCAGACTATCCCCCCTCACCTGTGACATGGGAACAATAGTATAGAGAGGACTGTAGTGAGGATGACAACTTAGTGTGCCCAAAACGGTGTCCTTTATGAACCTGTGCTCAATTCAGGCCCAACTCCATAATCATAGTTACAGATAGGATGACAGTTCAGCTTCTGGATGAGATTTGATGTGGGGGAGAGAGGGGAAGCCAGGGGCAAAGCAAGGGCCCCCTTGCCCTTAAGAGGATTCTTCTGTGGTCTTCAGGGAAGGGAGGAAGCTATGAAGACCACAGGGGTTACGGAGCAGGTAGCCACCCCGCCACCAACAACAACATATACCCACACACTCCCTCTGCCCTTAAGGACCTGCTGCAGCTGCATCCAAGGTCTCTGGCCCCACTGGGACCCTGAGGTTAGGAAATGTCCTGGAGAAACAAGCCTCCAGTACCAGCCCTCTGGACAGACCTGGCCTGAAGGCAGACCTGACAGCCCTGCCTGCCTGGCTGAGCTCCCTTCCTCCCTTAGGAAACAAAGCCAAAGCTCCCTTATTCTCTCTTTCTTTTCTCAAAAGCAAGGCTGACCTGCTCATGGCTGCATCTCCAGTCTCTGGCTTAGAGAAACCGTGGATAAACAGATGGATAGATGGATGGAAAGAAGAGTGGAAGCAGCCCATTTCTGATAAGTTGAAACAACTCTTAAGCCTAATTTTTTTCTTCTTTTTTTTTGAGACAGAGCCTCAAGCTGTCCCCCTGGGTAGAGTGCTGTGGCATCACAGCTCACAGCAACCTCCAACTCCCGGGCTCAAGCGAGTCTCCTGCCTCAGCCTCTCAAGTAGCTGGGACCATAGGTGCCCGCCACAACACCCAGCTATTTTTTGGTTGCAGCCATCATTGTTGTTTGGAGGGTCCAGGCTGGATTTGAACCCACCATTTTAGGTATATGTGGCTGGTGCCTTAGCTACTTGAACCGCAGGTGCCGAGCCAATTCTTTTCTTCTTCTTCTTCTTTTTTTTTTTTTTTTTTTTTTGAGACAAAGCCTCAAGCTATCCCCCTGGGTAGAGTGCCATGACATCATAGCTCACAGCAACCTCCAACTCCTGGGCTCAAGCGAGTCTCCTGTCCCCGCCTCCCAAGTAGCTGGGACCACAGGTGCCCGCCACAACGCCCGGCTATTTTTTGGTTGCAGCCATCATTGTTGTTTGGCGGGCCCGGGCTGGGGATTCGAACCCGCCACCTTAGGTGTACGTGGCTGGCGCCCTAACCCATTGAGCCACAGGCGCCGAGCCTAGAGATCTTTTTTATAGTTTGTTACTAGAGAAGTTTCTCTAAACAGAGCACCAAAAATAGGAGTTGCTATTCGGTGGATATAAAGTTTGAGTTTATATGAAGTGTTCTTACCACAATTTAGGAAAAAAAAATACATTTTTTTAAAATGGTAGAAAATTGGCCAAAATGCTAAAGAGTTGTATCCCAATAGTAAGACTTGATTACTTTTTTATGCTTTTTGCTTACATTTTTCAGATTTAATAAACATGTACTTTCTTGATTAGTAAAAATTAAAGATAACTAAACCCACTTATTTCTTTTATTCCAATTTCAAACTAAGGTTGTTGGGTTTTTTTGTTTTTTTTTTTTTGCCGGGGCTTGGTTTGAACCCACTACCTCCAACATATGGGGGGGTCGGCGCCCTACCCTTTTGAGCCACAGGCGCCGCCCTTTTTTTTTTTTTTTGAGACCGAGTTTCACCTTGTCACTCTCAGTAGAGCCCCATGGCATCATAGCGCACAGCAACCTCAAACTCTTGGGCTCAAGCAATTCTTTTGCCTCAGCCTCCCAAGTAGCTGGGACTATAGGCGCCTGCCTCAACACCCGGCTATTTTTAGAAATGGGGTCTTGCTCTTTCTCAGATTGGTCTCAAACCCATGAGCTCAGGCAATCCTCCCACCTTGGCCTCCCAGGGTGCTAGGATTACAGGCATGAGCCACCACACCTGGCTCAAACTAAGGTTGTTTCTTTCTTTTTTTTTTTTTCTTTCTTTAATGAGCAATTCTACCTAACATTTATCTTAGATTCTAATGTAGTCAAACCTCTGGATAGAGAATGATATATATTTTTTAAAGTATGCAGAAGTAAAATGTTGAAGAACAGTACATATTATCTTTTTTTTTTTTTAAGAGACAGAGTTTCACTTTGTTGCCCTTGATAGAGTGCTGTGTCATCACAGCTCACAGCAACCTCCAGGCTCTTGGGCTTAGACGATTCTCTTGCCTCAACCTCCTGAGTAGCCACCTCACCTGGCCTCCTGGAGTAACTTTTGTAGCTGGGACCACAGGCGCCCCCCACAATGCCTGGCTATTTTTTTGTTGCAGTTTGGCCAGGGCTGGGTTTGAACTCGCCACCCTTGGTATATGGGGCCAGCACCTTACTCACTGAGCCACAGGCACCACCCAATTACATATTATCTTGATGAAAACAAACTTAACAGATACATAATATAAATTAGATTTTTTCTGTTGGCTTCCATGGAAATTTTACTAATCCATAAACATGTGATAACACAAGTGTTCAATTTAGTTTATATGAAAATTGAAGAATATCATTGAAAATTAAGAAAACTGCCATATCATTCAAATACATGGGACTTCTTTAATACACTTTTCATTTGAGAGATATCCCATATTCAAACTAAGGTGGTTTCATCCAGTCCCTGTCTCTCAAAGAGAAAGAACTCATTTTGAACTATTGTTTCTTCAAAAATTACTCCAGGAGGCCAGGTGAGGTGGCTCACACATGTAATCCTAGCACTCTGGGAGACTGCGGCAGGCAGGTGGATCAGGAGTTCCGGATCAGCCTGAGCAACAACAAGACTCCGTTTCTACTAAAAATAGGAAAACGAGCTGGTGTTGTGGCAGACATCTATAGTCCCAACTACTGGGGAGACTGAGAGAAGAGGATCTTTTCAGCCAAGGAGTTTGAGGTTGCTGTAGGCTGTGATGCCATGGCATTCTACCCAGGAATACAGAGGGAAACTGTGTCTCAAAAAAACCCCAAGAACAAGAAAACAAAAATTACTTTAGGCAACACCTTCTAGTTGAGAGATCTGTATTCCCTTCTATCCTGACATGAGCAGCATCAAAGACCTGTGTTGGGGTGCCCTAGAGACCTACTTAGTAGAATCAGAGAATATCCTTCTGGAGGAGATGGCTCATGACTGCAATCCTCTCTACCCATGCATTTGCTGGACATTTTGCCAGGATTCATGCATTTCTAGACTATAGTTCAGAGTCTAGTAGTTAAGGCCCAACAGATTAAGAAAGGTCATAGATTGAAGAGGGCTCTGGTTTTCCCACTAAGAAGAGAACCATAAAAAAAAAATCCTCGTTTCCTAAAAGTTCTGACATGACCATACAGGTTTAATTAGGAACAGTAAGCTGTTTATAGCAAAGTATAAACTGTGTGAAGTGTAAAGTAGACCTCAGTGGACACTCCCAAAGGATGTCCTGTGCTTCTCCAGATTCAGCAGTTCTGGCTTGGTGAGGCAGGGTGCTACAATGGGCGGGAGTGGGGGGTTGGGGGGAGAACCCCAGAAATCCCTTTCCAGAACTTTCCATGATAAAAGAAGTGGCCAGAGAGCTCACAGAAAGCCTCTCTGTTTTTCTTTTCTTGCTTTCCTGAAACTTGAAGCCAATCTCACTGTTTTTATTTTTCTTTTTTGAGACAGAATCTCACTCAGTCTTCCTAGGGTTTAGTTCCCTGGAGAATAGCTCACAGCAGCCTCAAATTCTTGGGCTCAAGTGATTCTCTTGCCTCAGCCTCCCCAAAAGCCAGGACTAAGGGTGCCGGCTATAACACCTAGCTATTTTTTAGAGATGGGGGTCTCGCTCTTCCTCAGGCTGGTCTCAAACTCCTGTACTCAAGCAATCTGCCAGCCTTGGCCTCCCAGAGCACTGGGATTACAGGTGTGAGCCACCAAGCTTGGCCTAATTCCACTGTTTTTCTTTTCTTTTTTTTCTAATTCCACTGTTTTGACTACTTCAGCACCCATCCACTAGAGACTCGAGAAACAAGCTAGCAGCATTGTGTGGCAGGAAGAACACAAACTTTGGAGTCAGAATCCTGGCTGTACTTCCTAGCTATTGACCTGGGGCAAAGATTGTCAACCTCTCAGAATCCCAGTTTCTTCCTTTATGAAATGGGGATAATAGAATATTGATCTAATGGGAAAGATGTGAGAGTTAACTGAGATGGCTTACACAAAGCAGTTGGCATAGAGTTAGCATTCAATTAATTTTAGTTTCCTTTTCCTTCTAGAAAGTGATTGGTCCATTACTGTTTATGTTGAAGGGGAGAGAAAACAAACTGTAAAACTCTTAATGAGCCTTACTTCAAATACAGTCCTGTGCAGTTCGGTAATTAGGATATGAGTTCTGCTTCAGCTTGGGCTGGGCTCCAGTTCTTCATTCCAGCCTTAGCTCTGGAATTCCCCTTACTAGAAAATCTTGCCTGCCCACTCCCAGGCTGGTTTAGTGACCCTCCTGAGCAATCCCATAGCATTCACCTAGTTTTCTGCTTCTTAGGCTGGGGCATCTGACATTAAGCCTGGAAGATGTAACATTATGGGAAGTCTTCTCTAGGACATCAGCTTTTTATTTTGTTTTGTTTTTTAAATAACTTAAAGAGCATGATTTTTTAATATTATCATGTTAGATTATAAAAGAAATTTGGGGCTTGGCACCTGTAGCTCAGTGGCAAGGGCACCAGCCACATACACTGAAACTGGTGAGTTCAAATCCAGCCCGGGGCCTGCCAAATAACAATGACAACTACAACCAAAAAATAGCTGGGCGTTGTGGCAGGTGCCTGTAGTCGCAGCTACTTGGGAGGCTGAAGCAAGAGGAGCTATTGAGCCCAGGAGTTTGAGGTTGCTCTGAGCTATGATGATGGCACAACACTACCCAGGGCAACAGAGTGAAACTATGTCTCAAAATGAAATTTCACAATTGAAGAGGGTCCCCAGAGAACATGTGTTTACTGTCTTTTGCTTCTAGATCTGCTTTGTAGAAAAGTTGCAGAAACATCTGTTGCCATATGATAGTCAAATTCTGCGGGGGTAACTTAATCTGTTTCCTCCACCAGACTGTGAGATCTGTGAGGCAGGGGTTGTGTCCCACTTGCCTCTGGATTCGAAGTACAGTACTTAGCTGTTTAGCATGAGGCCTGGATCAAAGCCTCAGAGAATAGTTGTAGAACCGGACTCAACTCTGCCTTTCTCCCAGTACTTCTGGTGAATATAGTATTTCCACCAAGGAGAGGAACCATTTTACTGACAGTACTTCACATTGAGTGCCTGGTGGTGACAAATATTTTGGAGAGAGGTATTTAACCTATCTGAACCTTGGCTTCCTGATCTGGGAGGCTTGTGAAACTTCAATGAGAAATGGTACATTAAAGTACTAAGCACATAAGCATAGAAGGTACACCCACAAACAAAAGTTTATTTCTTTTTCTCTGAAGTCACATGCCGGTTATTAACCTACAAATAGCAAGATTCTGGTCATTTTAATTATCCCAAGCAACTCAAAATGGACCTGGTATCCATAGCTCAGGTCTCTAACACCCTCGATCTTCCTCCTAATATCACCATGCAACAGCTTGCTTACAGTATGGGTTTCTTTCACATTTTTTTTTTGAACCAGAGTCTCACTTTGTCACCATTAGTAGAGTGAGGTGACGTCATAGCTCACAGCAACTTCAAACTCTTGGGCTCAAGTAATTCTCTTGCTTCAGCTGCCCCAGTAGCTGTGATGCAACACCCAGCTATTTTTATTTTTATTTTATTTATTTATTTATTTATTTTTGTAGAGACAGTGTCTCATTCTATCACCCTCAGTAAAGTGCCGTGGTGTCACAGCTCATAGCAGCCTCCAACTCCTGGGCTTAGGCGATTCTCTTGCCTCAGCCTCCTGAACAGCTAGGACTACAGGCACCCATCACAACGCCCAGCTATTTTTTTGTTGCAGTTTAGCTGGGGCCAGGTTTGAACCCACCACCATACGTATATGGGGCCAGCACCCTACTCACTGAGCCACAGGCACTGCCCAACACCTGGCTATTTTTAGAGACAAGGTCTTACTCTGGCTCAGGATGGTCTCAAACCTGTGAACTCAGGCAATCTACCTGCCTCAGCCTCCCACAGTACTAGGATTATAGGCATAAGCCACGGTATCCCACCTTAGAACAATGTATTTTAAAACCCTTTTTATTTCACAGCACATTTGAACCTATAGTTAAACTGCCGCAGCATTTAAATTATGTTGATCAAAAAAAAAGGAATATATTTACTGTGCTTTGAACTCCTTTTGAAAATAATTTAATTAACAATCTTAAAATAATTTCTCAGTACACCTAAGAGCCTCTTACTGCATACCACTGTGCAGTTGAAAATCATTGGTTGAAAATCACTGAACTACAAGGTGGAGAAAGGTAAGCACTTGTTAGGATGCAGGAGCTGCAGGGCCATTTCAAGCCTCGCTTTACTCAGTAATGTGATTTACCCTTCTAAGCCCAGGACATGTCTTGACCCTGATACTGAGGACAGCCCTGCACAAATGTTACCAATTCCTAACATAGAGCTTGAATCAGGGAATCAGGGTCCCCCAATGGCTGTGTCTTCCATTCTATTGGCCTGGGGCCAGAGTAGCTTTACCAGAAAACCAGTGACATTTAAGCTTCAAGCCTCTTCCTTGCTTTCAAAGGTACCTGTGGGTACTAAGAGTTGCTGGATTATTCTAGGTTGAGAAGGGAAGCTAGGTTGCAATCAGGGAACATTCCTATGTAAGCTTCTCTGATAATTTGCCTGAAGTGACTTAAGAGGAAAGAGTACTAAGTTCCATGACTTCATTCATTTGTTGTGATTTTTTTTTTCTTTTGAGACAGAGTCTCACTGTCGCCCTCAGTAGAGTACTGTGGCGTCACAGCTCACAGCAACTTCCAACTCTTGGGCTTCAGTGATTCTCTTGCGTCAGCCTCTCAAGTAGCTGGGAGCTGGGATTACGGGTGTCCACCACAACATCCGGCTGGGTTTTTTGTTGAGGTTGTCATTGTTGTTTAGCTGGCCTGGGCTGGGTTCAAACTCACCAGCCTCGGTGCATGTGGCCAGTGCTGGAACCACTGTGCTACAGGCACTGAGCCTATTGTGATTTTTTTCTTATTCTAAACAAATTCTCAGCTTGCTATTTGCAATTACTACATATATTCTTCTTTAAAATGACCCTACAATTCCTGGATCCCAGACTGAATTGGGCCCTTCTCAAATCTCTGCCTACTTTTCCCCAATGCCTTTCTCTCCTTCAGCTCATCAGAAAGTCATATGTATAATGGGAGGGGACTCTGCAGGGGTTTCGGTAGAGGTGACCACATGTAAGATAATCACCACTGCTACTTGCATTTCTTCTTCTAGCATGTTGGATGCCTTGCATCAGTTCTACAAATACTAGGACCCTCTGGCATTCCCACGGGATTCATTAGAAAGAAAGAATAAAACCCCTCTTAGCTGGTTCCTCCCCTGAATCTAAAAAACTATTTCAAAATAGTTCCTTTATACCTACTTTTATGCATCAAATAGACTTTGAACTAGAGTTTGATAAAGGGAATAGACTTGCAAATAGAAAAGTAGCTTGTAAGTATTTACTTAATAAAATATTTTGGGTTTTGAATAGAATTTGTATGTGAAAAAAGGCACTCTGTTCTCTAGGTGATAACCATGATGGTTGTTCTTTTGTCATTTCATTTCTAAATCTCTCCAATCTAATACCTAAGTGTAGATGGAAAAGCCAAAAAAAGATAATCCAGTACATGCATATGTTGCTCTGGAAAAGAATTCAGAGTTTTTCAAAGTTAATACAGTTTAATACACAAACATGCTCCAAAAAGTTATTCCTCATAGCTGCTTCTTTTGTAAACAGGTGAGAAAGACAGGCGTGTAAGCAATTTTTTTCTTTTGCTGTTTTTGGCCAGGGCTGGGTTTGAACCCGCCACCTCCGGCATATGGGGCCAGTGCCCTACTCCTTTGAGCCACAGGTGCCACCTAAGCAATTTTTAAATAGTGTAAAAATGCAGGGCGGTGGCTGTGGCTCAAAGGAGTAGGGCTCTGGCCCCATATGCCAGAGGTGGTAGGTTCAAAACAAGCCCCGGCCAAAAACTGCAAAAAAAAAAAAAAAAAAATGCAGGAGTGTTGTGGAAGGCCAGAGAAAGAACATTGACCCAGACCCACAGAGTGGCCAGGACAATGTTGTGTCATAAGAAAATGGCACACAGCCCCTGAGAGGTGAGGCGAGGGGTGCTAGTGGGACCTAGTATGTAGGGGGTCTTGAATATGGGTTACTTTGGGCTCTATTGAGGAATAAGAAGAAGCCATTTATGAGTGTTGTGCAGGACCATTTATTTTACCAAATTTATTTTCAGAGAGATCTCAAATGAGAGATGGATTAGGAGGTGGATAGAGGACAAAATGGAGAGGGGGAGATCAGTTAGGAAGCTGGAGAGGTAACCCAGAGGAGAGATGTCTGAAGACAGGAGTCCTGAGGATGGAATGGAGAAACATATGTAAGACAGGTTCAGGAAGTAAACTTGGCAGCCTGTCGTAATTATTGCTTGTCAGAGTAGTGCGGGAAAGGAAAGACACTGGGATGCTCCCAGATTCCTAGTTTCAATAACTATGTGGTACCTGCAATTCACTAAGAGAAAGAATACAAGAGAGTGGTACCCGTAGCTCAGGGGGTAGGGCACTGGTCATAGAACCCAGGCTGGCGGGTTCAAACCCAGCCCGGACCAGCTAAAACAACAATGACAACTGCAACTGCAACAACAACAAAATAGCTGGGCACTGTGGCGAGCGCCTGTAGTCCCAGCTATGTGAGAGGCTGAGGTAGGAGAATTGCTTAAGCCCAGGATTTTGAAGTTGTTGTGAGCTGTGATGCTACGTACGTCACTCTACCAAGGGTGACAGGTTGAGACTATGTCTCAAAAAAAAATAAATAAATAAAAGAGGAGAAGCAGGGCAGGTGGTAGGATGAATAACCTAGCTCGGGGCAGCTCTGGAATTCTGACAGGAAAAGGGTTCAGAGCAGTAGGACTGTGGGATTTGTTTTGAAACTGTTTACAATAATAAGCAGTCTGCTTTTACTTAGATTGTACGTTTAGATATGATGTTCTGGGTAAGATGGACGGTGGGTTATGGGGGCCTTAAGTCCCCACCCCATCCTGAATTCAGCATTGCACATTGTATTAGTTGAGATTCTTTTGGTTGTGACAGAAACCCAGTTTAAACAAACTCAAAGAGGCAAATTTAACAAACCAGGGAGAAGATAAGTGTGGGGCCTCAGGACCGACGAGATCCAGCAGCCCTCATGGTGGCAGAACACACTTTGTTCTCTCATTTAGAATCTGCTTCTCAGTGTCTGTTGCCTTTGTTCTCTCCTGGGGCAGATAGACTTTCTCATATGGGAGGAAACAGAGGGCCTCTTGGGCTTTCTTCCAGCTCAGCTACCAGTGAGAGAAGAGACTCTCTTTTTTCCAAGCCCTAGTTTTAACACAATCTCAGGAAAGGATTCTGATTATTCTGACCTGAGTCATGAACTCACTACTTGAACCAATCACTCTGCCTAATGGGGCAGGGTCTATACAAGAGGAAAAGATAGGCTTGGTGCCTGTGGCTCAATCGGCTAAGGTGCCAGCCACGTACACCTAAGGTGGCGGGTTCGAATCCCCAGCCCAGGCCCACCAAACAACAATGATGGTTGCAACCAAAAAATGGCAGGGCGTTGTGGCGGGCGCCTGTGATCCCAGCTACTTCGGAGGCGGAGGCAGGAGACTCGCTTGAGCCCGGGAGTTGGAGGTTGCTATTTGCTGTGATGCCATGGCACTCTACCCAGGGGGATAGCTTGAGGCTCCGTCTCAAAAAATTAATTAATTAATTAATTAATTAAGTTAGTAGAAGTAATATAGTAAAACTAAGTTTTGAATTTTGTTCTCCATGTCTTTACTCAAAGCATCAGTAAGTTCAATAATGGTGGACTGGAAGCTCTCATTCAGGAGCCTGTGCAAGTGGGAAAACAGGGTGAAATACAGGTTTAAAGATCTGATCAGTAATCTCTCATCCAATTCATTCATAAATAATTAAGTCTGATATACAATCTTTGGTGG
>CAUYQV010120998.1:0-23790 GCA_963574575.1 Galagoides demidoff
TGGTCCCAGCTACTTGGGAGGCGGAGGCAGGAGACTCGCTTGAGCCCAGGAGTTGGAGGTTGCTATGAGCTGTGATGCCATGGCACTCTACCCAGGGGGATAACTTGAGGCTCCGTCTCAAAAAAAAAAAAAAAAAAAAAATTAATTTTGTTCGCTACCTCCAAAACATCAAATAGGGAGGCATTAAACAAGATTTCAAGGTAAAGGATACAACAGAATTTGAGTTTTTCAGCCTTTTCACCTTGAATAAACTATACAGGGCTAGACGTGGTGGCTCATGCCTGTAATCCTAGCACTCCGGAAGGCAGAGGTGGGTGGACTGCCTGAACTCACAGATTCAAGACCAGCCTGAACCAGAGCAAGACCCTGTCTCTAAAAAAAAAAAATAGCCAGGTTACTTGGCGCCTATGGCTCAAGCAGCTAAGGTACCAGCCACATATACCTGAGCTGGCAGGTTCAAATCCAGCCCAGGCCCGCCACACAACAATGATGGCTACAACAAAAAAATAGTCGGGCATTGGGGCAGGGGCTTGTAGTCCCAGCTACTTGGGAGGTGGAGGCAGAAGAATCACTTGAGCCCAGAAGTTGGAGGTTGCTGTGAGCTGTGATGCCATGGCACTCTACCCAGGGGCAACAGCTTGAGGGGCTGTCTCAAAAAAAAAAAAAAAAAGTAGCCAGGTGTTGTGGCAGGCACCTGTAGTCCCAGCTTACTCGGGAGGCTGAAGCAAAACAATGGCTTGAGCCCAAGAGTTTGAGGTTGCTGTGAGCTATGGCACCACAGCACTCTACCAAGTACAACAAAGTGACACTCAAAAAAAAAACTATACAAGTCATTTTTTCCCCTTGACTGTAGGCACCCAATTTTGTGGCAAGTGAATTAACTTTTATAATATGTAGAATCTAGATACTACCTTAAAATTCCTAATTGTGGTAGGTGGTTGGACCCTTTTTGTTCTGTTCTTGCTAAAATTCTCAGGGTAAACATTTCAAAATGGAACATGTTTTCTGGAATGCTACTACATGTATATACTCTGTCATCCAGTGCCTATTAAAATCCAGGAACTCTAGGACTAACCAGCTCTAATGGGGATTAGATTCTATTAAATTCAGTAGGAGAAAATAGACCAAAAACATATGTACAAATATACATTTATATAAATATGTACAAATTTGTGTGTGTGTATGTATACATATATACACATATTTATGTCTAAGTGTATAGAACATGCCAAATGTTAAGTATTATGGGGGAAAAATAAAGTAAGGTTGAGGGACAAGAAGTAGTTGAACAAGAAGTTATTTTATTTATTTATTTATTTGAGACACATCTTACTTTGTCACCCTCAGTAGAGTGCAGTGGCATCACAGTTCACAGTAACCTCAAACTTTTTTTTTTTTTTTTGAGATGGAGCCTCAAGCAATCCCCCTGGGTGCCATGGCATCACAGCTCATAGCAACCTCCAACTCCTGGACTCAAGTGAGTCTCCTGCCTCCGCCTCCCAAGTATCTGGGACCATAGGTGCCTGCCACAACACCAAGCTATTTTTTGGTTGCAGCTGTCATTGTTGCTTGGTAAGCCTGGGCTGAATTCAAACCCGCCACCTTAGGTGTATGTGGCTGGCACCTTAGCCACTTGAGCCACAGGCACTGAGCCAATGGGTAAGGTCTTGAGGAACTTTCTCTGGGAGTAAGAAGGAGCCAGATAAATTTAATAAAGTAAAGAAAGCTCCATCCTTAGGCTTCTTAGGACACCTAGTGCTATAGTTTGGATGTATCCCCCCAAATATTCGTTAAGCTAGAAACTTCATCACCAACGCAACAGTGTTGAGAAGGACCTTTGAGCAGTGAATAGGCCATGGGGTACCACCCTTATGAATGAATTACAGAGGAGGGTTCAGTGCCCCCAGTAAAATGGAATACTTAACTATTTGTTTGTTTGTTTATTTATTGAGATAGGGACTTCCTCTGTCCCCCAAGACTGGAGTCCAGTGGTGCAATCATAGCTCACTGTAGCCTCAAACTCCTGGGCTCAAGCAATCTCTTGCCTCAGCCTCCAGTGTAGCTAGGACCACAGGCACCTACCACTGTTACCAGACAAAGAGGTAACAGTCACTGTCAGCCAATACGCAGAGATGGGGATGGGATGGGTCCACCAAACTTTGTCAGAAGGCCAGCAATTTTGGATTGCAGTGAGAGGAGCCTCTCTGAGATTGTTCTGTTCTTCCATTTCCAAAATCACAGTTTTATATATAGAGGTTCAAAGCAAAGGGCAGCACCCTTGGGTCAGTGGGTAGGGCACCAGCCCCATATACCAAGGCTGGCAGGTTCGAACCTGGCCCTGCCAAACTCCAACAAAAAATAGCCATGTTGTGGCGGGCACCTTTAGTCCCAGCTCACTGGGAGGCTGAGGCAAGAGAATCGCCTAAGCCCAAGAGCTGGAGGTTGCTGTGAGCTGTGATGTCATAGCACTCTACCAAGGGTGATAAAGGGAGACTCTGTTTCAAAGGAAAAAAAAAAAAAGTTCAGGCTTGGCGCCTGTGGCTCAACTGCTAAGGCACCAGCCACATACACCTAAGGTGGCGGGTTTGAATCCAGCCCGGGCCCGCCAGGCAACAATGATGGCTGCAACCAAAAAATAGCTGGGGGTTGGCTTGGTGCCTATGGTTCAAGTGGCTAAGGCACCAGCCACATATACCTGAGCTGGCAGGTTCAAATCCAGTCTGGGCCACCAAACAACAATGACGGCTGCAACCAAAAAATAGCTGGGTGTTGTGGCAGGCACCTGTAATCCCAGCTACTTGGGACGTGGAGGCAGGAGACTCACTTGAGCCCCGGAGTTGGAGGTTGCTATAAGCTGTGATGCCACAGGACTCTCAAAAAAAAAAAAAAGGTTCAAAGCAAAGACCACATTAATTCTTACTTTAAAAAATAATCAAAGAGGGTGGCGCGTGTGGCTCAAAGGAGTAGGACGCCGGCCCCATATGACAGAGGTGGTGGGTTCAAACCCAGCCAGGCCAAAAACGGCAGAAAAAAAAAAATCAAAGGGGGCTCGGCACTATAGCACAGTAATTATGGCACCAGCCACATACACCTAGGCTGATGGGTTAGAACCTGGCCTGGGCCTGCTAAAACAACAATGACAACTGCAATAAAAAACAGCTGTGCCTTGTGGCAGGTGCCTATAGTCCCAGCTACTTGGGAAGCTGAGGCGAGAGAATCACTTAAGCTCAGCGAGTTTGAGGCTGCTGTGAGCTGTGATGCCACACACTCTACCAAAGGCAATGTAGTAAGACTCTGCCTCAAAAAAAATAAAATAATAAAATTAACTGCTTTGCCCTGTCAATTTAACAAGGAATGCCTGTGCCAATAAAAGTTTTCTCCTTCAAAAAAATAAAAATTAAAATTAAAATAAAATAAACATAATCAAAGGGTAGTTGGGCCTATGGCAGCCACCTGCAGTCCCAGCTACACAGGAGGCTGAGGGAGAAGAATCGATTGAGCCAAGAAGAAAGAAAACAAAAAGAAAGAAAGCATGTATTTAAATCTACAATCTCACCTTTTTTTTTTGACAGTCCCAGTAGCAAAAGCGTTTAAAGCTTTAGTAAACTGTGTACATACTGCACTAGATAAGTGAATACAGCCTCACCTTTTACCAGTACCCTTCTTTGTTTCACTAATAATGAATTTTTTTTTTTGAGACAGAGCCTCAAGCTGTCACCCTGGGTAGAGCGCTATAACATCACTGCTCATAGCAACCTCCAACTCCTGGGCTCAAGCAATTCTCCTGCTGCTGGGACTACAGGTGCCCACCACAATGCTTAGCCCTTTTTTTTTGGTTGCAGTCTTCATTGTTGTTTGGCGGGCCGGGCTGGATTCAAACCCACCAGCTCAGGTATATGTGGCTAGAGCCTTAGCCGCTTGAGCCACAGCCGAGCCTTGATATAAATTTCAGGGGACAATCCATGTTGCTCCTCTTTTGGCCACTAAGGGGAAGTGACCAAAATATCCAATGCTAATAACAAGAGACATTCAAACTGAAATCAGGAAATTATTTTCTGAGCTCAAATCTAGAAATCTTTTCTTTTTTTCTTTTTTTTTTTTTTTTTTTAGAGACAGTCTCACTTTATTGCCCTTAGTAGAGTGTTGTGGAGTCATAGCTCACAGCAGCCACCAACTCCTGGGGTTAGGCAATTCTCTTGCCTCCCAAGTAGCTGAGACTAAAGGCGTCCACCACAACACCCAGGTATTTTTTGTTGCAGTTTGGCCGGGACTGGGTTTGAACCCACCACCCTCGGTATATGGGGCCAGTGCCCTACTCACTGAGCCACAGGCACCACCCTAGGAATCTTTTCAACTAACTGTCCTCTGGACAGTGACTTTTATTTCAGCTGAATTCACTGGAGGCCTGGCTAAAGAATATTCTATTATCCTCCTAATAATCATCATAACAGTTTTGTATTCTCTCATAATAGCCATGTATTCTCTCAAAAGGTCTTAATGTCTGCACACAACTAATCACTGAATGTCAAGTGGTTTTGTTGCCACCTAACCAGGTTCACCTGCCCACTATGGAAACGGCAGCCAATACCCAGAGACAGCAGGGTGTACAGCAGAGAGAGTTTATTCTGCATAGTGTCATGCAGGGAGATGGGTGAAATTTCTCAAATCCATCTCTGCAAGAATTGGGAGGTAGGGTTTTACATACTGTTCAATGGGCATAGGATTAGGCAATCAGGGTGTGCTAATTGTCTAGGTTCTGGGTGGAACCATCCATCTCTTGGTATGGATCACTACCTGAGTGAGTCAGCCAATCCTCTGGAATGCAGGATCAAGTTCTTAAGTAGGGGGTCAGAAGAACCAGGTGAGTCCATCCTTGGTTTGCTCAGGGCAGATAATCCACTGAAATGTGGGGCCTGGAAGATAGTTTAGAAACTACGTTTAGGGTTCTAAAAGGTGATGTTGTCTGTCTCTGGAAAAAAGAATCTTTACAACTACCAGCTATGCCAGTGTTTTTCAACGTCTCACAGCACACTTGAACCTATAGTTAAACTTTCATGGCACACTTAAATTATGCTTATCAAAGTTATAAAAAAAAAAAAAAGAGTAAAGCCTGGTTAAGGAGGCTAACACTTGTAATCCTAGCACTCAGGGAGGCTGAGGCAGGAGTCTGCCTGAGCTCAGGAGCCTGAGACTAGCCTGAGCAAGAGTGAGTGCCTGTGTCTAACAAAAACAGAAAAACTAGCCATGCCTGTGGCAGACACCTGTAGTCCCCGCTATTCTGGAGGCTGAGGCAAGCAGATCGCATGGGCTCAAAATTTGGCTATGACCTATGAGGCCCTGGCATTCTATGCAAGGTGACAAAGTATACTCACTGTGCTTTGAACTTCTTTTGAAAAAAAAATTTTTAATTTAATTAATGATCTTTTATTTTTTTTCAGCCTCCCGAGTAGCTGGAACTACAGGCACCTGCCACAACACCCTGCTATGTTTTTGGTGCAGTTCGCTGGGGCCAGGTTTGAACCCGCCACCCTCGGTATATGGGGCTGATGCCCTACTCACTGAGACACAGGTTCCACCCTTAATTAATGATTTTTTTACATTTTTTCTGGCACACCTAAGATCCCCTCGTGGCACACCAGTTGAACATCACTGAGCTATGCAAAGAAAGTTAAGAATCTTTATAATCAACAACTCTGTGTGACTCTAGGCTAGCAATTATAAAGAAGTAAACAAGGGGACAGTAACTGATTATTATCATTATTTTAGTCAAGCCTGTTCCTTCATAAAGTTTTGGGCCCCTTAGACTTCTAGCTTTGTACTCTTTAGTCAATTTATAAGAATGGTGTCAGTATCTCTCCTGATGGAATGACAAAAACTCAGAGCAATGCATGATAACAAGGACATCTTTGTTACAAAAGCTCAGTACTTGTCCCCAAGGCCTAATCAGTGAGAACTAAAAGCCCAAACAGTTTAAGGAAAAGGAAACAGAAGTTAATTGATTTACAAGCAAATGAGGAGGGCAGTAGACTAGTGTTTCAAATAATGTCACACTTCTTATAAGCAGAAAAACAGGGCTTCTTGATTTTTTTTTGTTTGTTTGTTTTAGCAGGGCTTCTTGAAAGAGAGAGTTTTGGTATTTAGGTCACACAATTCTGGGTAGTTTTGGTTTGGAGAAATGGAACTTGAGCATTAGTGACTCCATTTTTGGTTTGATCTTGTAAATGTAACAAAAATCCTAAGCCTGGGCAACTCCTATGGGGCAAAGGAGTAGGGCACTGGACCCATATACTGGAGGTGGCAGGTTCAAACCCGGCTCTGGCCAAAAACTGCAAAAAAAAAAAAAAAAAAAAATCCTAAGTCCCAGGCGGCACCTGTGGCTCAGTGAATAGGGCCCTGCCAAACTGCAACCAAAAAATAGCTGGGTATTGTGGTGGGCGCCTGTAGTCCCAGTTACTCGGGAGGCTAAGGCAAATGAATCACCTAAGCCCAAGAGCTGGAGGTTGCTGTAAGCTGTGACACCACAACACTCTACCGAGGGTGACATAGTGAGACTGTCTCAAAAAAAAAAAGCCTTAAGTGGTCCCAAGGCCTTTGGATTCATCAGGGGTGTTCAACCTTTTGGTTTCTCTGCACCACATCGGAAGAAGAAGAGTTGTTTTAGGCCATACATTAAATATATAAACACAAATGAAAGCTGATGAGCAAAAAATAAATGAAAAAGGTCTGTGTATAATTTTCATGATATCCGCCACCATGGATAAGCAAAAACGTCTTCACATAATCCACATGTGCTCCAAACTACATGAGACAGGAATTGGAGAGAAAAGAAATGCAGGTAAAATCGAAAATCAGTACAAGGAAGGCAGAACACTGGTTTGGCCTGAAAAACCTAGATACAATCATGAGGAGGAGGGGACTTACAGGTTACAGGTGGCTTCAGAGATTCTTCACTGTGATTTTGTGTGTTTGTTGCTGAGGCAAGGCTATTCTCTTGCCTCAGCCTCCCAAGTAGCTGGGACTACAGGTGCCCACCACAAAGCCTGGCTATATTTTTTAATTTTGCTTTCTTTTTTTTTTTTTTTTTGTAGAGACAGCGTCTCACTTTATCACTCTCAGCAGAGTGCCATGGCATCACACAGCTCATAGCAAACCTCCAGTTCCTAGGCTTAGGGGATTCTCTTGCCTCAGCCTTCTTTTTTTTTTTTTCCCTCAGCCTTCTGAGTAGCTGGGACTGCAGGCACCTGACACAACACCCAGCTATTTTTTTGTTGCAGTTTGGCTGGGGCCGGGTTTGAACCTACCACCCTGGGTATATGGGGCCGGCGCTCTACCCACTGAGCCACAGGCGCCACCCTTTAATTTTGCTTTCAATTTCAACTGGCTTTTACTCATCTTAGTTTGAAGATTTGTTTTGGTTTTTTTGTTGTTTTCTTCCTTTAGTGATTCTCTTGCCCTTTGCCTCCCAAGTGGCTGGGACTACAGATGCCCACCACAACACCCAGCTTTTTTTGGTAGAGACAGGGTCTCACTCTGGCTCACTCCAGCTCAGGGCTCAGGATGGTCTCGAACCTCTGAGCTCAGGCAATCTACCTGCCTCAGCCTCCCACAGTACTAAGACTATAGGCATAAGCCACCATGCCCAGCCTGGCTATTTTTTGGTTGTAGTTGTCATTGTTGTTTAGCAGGCCTCGGCTGGGTTTGAACTCACCAGCCTGGGTGTATGTGGCCAGTGCCCTAATCACTGAGCAAACAGGCACTGCCCATACTTAAAGCATTTTGGATTTGTAGATCTCTGGGCCAGCAGTCACATATATTCAGCTCAGAATAAACCTCTTTAAATTATTGTACAGAGTTTTGTTTTTTTTTTCCCCATTAATAGTCTGCTGGGACTCCTAAAAAATGCTCCAGCACTTTAATGAGATGAAGACTTGTTTTGAGAAACTAATTACCTAAGGACCCTCGGTGGACTGTCAAGTGACTGTCAGCTTAGAGGCTAGAAGCAGGCACATAAGGAAATATTCCTCTTTAAATCTGATCTAACAAAGCCAAGCATGGTTGGTTGTGTTGAGGGAAGACAGGGCCCAGTGGGGAGAAAGAGCATCCAAACACCATGTTTATAAGAGGAAGGCCTTTATTTCAGCCGGTGGAGCTTACGACAAAAGAATCTGAAATGGCTGCACTCCTGACTGGCCCAGTCTTTCACTTTTATCTCCAGTCAAAAAGTTCCAACCCACAGGTACCTTTCTGATTGGCCAGTTTGAATCAGGCAGGAGATGCTATTCCAGCCCGCACAGAACCACCCGAGCCCCCACCTGTTCTGGCTCAGTGCCTGTAGTTCAGCAACCAGGGCTCTAGCCACATACATCGGAGCTGGCGGGTTCAAATCCAGACCGGGCTTGCAAAACAACACGACAACTACAACCAAAAAATAGCCAGGCGTTGTGGCAGGGACCTGTAATCCCAGCTACTTGGAAGGCTGAAGCAAGAGAATTATTTAAGCCCAAGAGTTTGAGGTTGCTGTGAGCTGTAACGCCACAGAACTCCACTGAGGGTGACATAGTAAGACTCTGTCTCCAAAAACAAAGAAGACCTATTCTCCTGGACCTCACCCTTCTTGGGTATCCCCTCAGTTGAACCTATAATCAAAGGAGACTGGGGCAGCAGGATTGCTTGAGCCTAAGAGTTGGAAGTTGAAGCGAGCTGTGCCTACACCACCGCACTCCAGCCTGGGTAACAGAGACACTAAAAACAAAACAAAACAAAACCTAGTCTAACAATGATTCTCTATTTCCTATTCATATAAAACATCACTACAAAAATGAACTAAGTAGGGTGTTGTGATACATTGATATTTGTTCAGTTATATTCATTTTAAAAGTTCTTTAATAAATGTGTACACTGTGTATTTATGTATGGTAATGATGTTATCTGATGAAGAGCTTCAGTCCCCTGTCACTGTCAGCCAATATCCAGAGGTAGGGATAGGCCCACCAAACTTTGTTAAAAGGCCAGTGATTCTGGAGGCAGTGAGAGTAGCCTCTCCAAGACTATAGTGTTCTACGTCCAAAACCTCAGTTTTAAAGGCACAAAGCAAAGGCCACATTAACTCTTTTTTTGTTGTTTTTTTTTTGAGACATACTCTTACTATGCTGCCCCTGGTAGAGTGCCCTCGTGTCACAGCTCACAGCAACCTTAAATCTCAAATTCTCAGGCTCCAGTGATTCTCTTGCCACAGCCTCCCAAGTAGCTGGGACGACAGGTACCTGCCACAATACCAGACTATTTGTTGCAGTTTGGCCTTGGCCGTGTTCGAACCTGCCACCCTCGGTATATGGGGCCTGTGCCCTACCCACTGAGCCACAGGCACCGCCCTTTTTTTTTTTTTTTTTAAGAAACAGAGTCTCACTTTGTTGCCCTTATTAGAGTGCTGTGGCATCACAGCTCACAGCAACCTCCAACTGTTGGGCTCAAGCAATTCTCTTGCCTCAGCCTCTGGGACTACAGGTGCCCACCACAACACCTGGCTATTTTTTGTTGCAGTTTGGCTGGGGCTGGGTTTGAACTGGCCACCTTCAAGATATGGGGCTGGTGCCTATGCACAGAGCCATAGGCGCTGCCCGGTAGATAAGTATTAAAAGAAAAATAGTTCCTGTGCATTTGGCAACTAAGTGAGAAACCTATCAATACTTATTATACCAAAGTCAACCACTGAGACAAATAGTATATTTAATACAATAAAAATACCTTCTAAACACAATCTTTTATTTTAAAATTCTAGCTTGTTAAATATTAATCAATAAGTGTCCTGGTAATTAGACCAACAAAGACTTTGTTACTGGTGCAAGTATAATTCATTAACCAAAAAAAAGTATAATTAAGTTATGCACTGACAAGTATAGAATTAAAATACATTAGTTTTATTTTGATTTAATTATTCAGAAATAATTAGAGCCAAACATTTCATTTTCTATAGATTTATATTTTGCCCTCTACTCAATAAACTAAATAGATTCTGTACAATTGATCATAACATATACAAAGATTCCTAATGCCTCCAGTTACTTCTGAAAAATTTAAAAATATACCTACTTGCTTCTAGTAGTCACTAAGATTTTAGTTCTGTTCCTTGAATTACATTCCGAATCTTCTCAGCATCATTTTGTATAATTTTGTTGGATGGATCGATCTTAAGTGCAGCTTCATAATCCTGTAGGCCTACATTTATACAGCAATTATGATCAATAAAATCAGTATTTTATAAGTACTTATCTAGACTGTATATATACATATATACACTATATTTTTTTTTAATTTTTTTTTTTTTGAGACAGAGTCTCACTTTGTCACCTTGGGTAGAGTGCTATGGTGTCACAGCTCACAGCAACCTACAACTTTTTTGGGAGGGCTTAAGTGATTCTCTTGCCTCAGCCTCCCATGTAGCTGGGATTACAGGCACCCGCCACAACGCCCAGCTATTTTTTTGTTGTAATTGTCATTGTTGTTTGGTGGGCCCAGGCTGGATTTGAACCTACCAGCTCCAGTGTATGTGGTTGGCGCCCTAGCCACTTAAGCTGCAGGTACTGAACCCCGAGCCTTTTTTATTTTCAGACAGTCTTACTATGTCGCCATTGGTAGAGTGCCGTGGCCTCACAACTCACAGCAACCTCAACTCTTGGGCTTAAGCAATTCTCTTGCCTCTGCCTCCCAAGTAGCTGGGACTACAGGTGCCTTCCACAATACCTGGGTATTTTGTTGTTGTTGTTGTTGTTGCAGTTTGGCTGGGGCTGGGTTTGAACCCACCACCCTCAGTATGTGGGACCAGTGCCCTACTCACTGAGCCATAGGCACCGCCCTGGGTATTTTATATTTATCTTTTTTTTTTTTTTGAGACAGAGCCTCAAGCTGTCACCCTGGGTAGAGTGCCGTAGCATCACAGCTCACAGCAATCTCCAACTCCTGGGCTCAAGCAAGGAGCCTCCACCTCCCAAGTAGCTGGGATTTACAGGTGCCCACCACAACACCCAGCTATTTTTTGGTTGCAGCCATCATTGTTGTTGGTGGGCCCAGGCTGGACTCTAACCCACTACCGTAGGTATATGTGGCTGGCACCTTAGCCACTTGAGACACAGGTGCTGAGCCTTTTATTTAAAAACTGTGTGTCGGCTCGGCGCCTGTGGCTCAATCAGCTAAGGCGCCAGTCACGTACACCTAAGGTGGCGGGTTCAAATCCCCAGCCCGGGCCGCCAAACAACAGTGATGGCTGCAACCAAAAAATGGCCAGGCGTTGTGGCGGGCGCCTGTGGTCCCAGCTACTCGGGAGGCGGAGGCAGGAGACTCGCTTGAGCCCAGGAGTTGGAGGTTGCTATGCGCTGTGATGCCATGGCACTCTACCCAGGGGAATAGCTTGAGGCTCCATCTAAAAAAAAAAAAAAAAAGTTAAAAACTGTGTGTCACTCTGTTGCCCAAGCTAGACTGTCATGGCATTAGCCTAGCATACAGCAACCTCAAACTCCTGGGTTCAAACAATCCTCCTGTGTCAGCCTCCTGAGTAGCTGGAACTACAAGCACCCACCACAACACCCAGCTACTTTTTTCTGTTTTTAGTAGAGACAGCGTCTTTCTCTTGCTCAAGTTGGTCTTGAACTTCTGAGCTCAAGGTATCCCCTCGGTTTGGGCTACAAGAATGCTAGGATTATAGCCAACCTAGAAATCCAGATTTTTTTTTTTTTTTTGCAGTTTTTGGGCAGGGCTGGGTTTGAACCCGCCACCTCCAGCATATGGGGCCAGCACCCTACTCCTTTGAGCCAGGCTCCACCCTAGAAATCCATATTTTGAAAATAATTTTTGCAGACTCAATCTAATACTTTCTATAATTCTATGTACTTTTTTCTCTACTCATCATCTCTACATAATTCCTTTAAGAAAACCTGGTAGGCTTGGCACCTGTGGTTCAAGCAGCTAAAGTGCCAGCCACATACACCTGAGCTGGCAGGTTCAAATCCAGCCTGGGCCCACCAAACAACAACAGCTGCAAACAAAAAATAGCAGGGCATTGTGGCAGGTGCCTGTAGTCCCAGCTACCTGGGAGGCAGAGGCAGGAGAATCCCTTGAGCCCAGGAGTTGGAGGTTGCTGTGAGCTCTGATGCCACATCACTCTACTCAGGGTGACAGCTTGAGGCTCTGTCTCAAAAAAGAAAGAAAGAGAGAGAGAGAGAGAGAGAGAGAAAGAAACAAAGATTGGTAAAAAATGAAAGCATTTTCTATCTTTTTTTTTTTTCGAGGCAGAGTCTCACTTTGTCACCCTTGGTAGAGTGGCATGGCATCACAGCTCACAGCAACCTCAAATTCCCAGGCTTAAGTGATTTTCATGCCTCAGCCTCCCAAGTAGCTATTTTTAGAGATGAGGTCTTGCTCTGGCTCAAGCTGGTCTCAAACTGTGAGCTCAGGCAATCTACTCACCTTGGCCTCCCAAGTGCTGGGATTATAAGCATGAGCCACAACGCCTGGCCCTAAAAATGAAAACATTTTCAACTGTTTGTTACAAATATGGAACTAAATCTCAGTCTTTACCTAAAAAAAAATGGAAAAAAACAATTCATTGAGAGTGAGAAAAATTGAATTCTAGCACTTACCATGCTATTGATTTGCTATGTCATATCAGTAAAATCATCTAACTTCTCCAAGGCTCCAATTTTCTCACCTTTAAATGAGGGGTCCTTATACTTTAAAAAAGTCTATTATGTTATAAATTCTAAAGAATGCTTTACAACATTTCCTTCCTAATTATCATCTTTATCCTCATGAAGCTGGATATGACATTTTATTTTTATTTATTTATTTCGAGACAGAGTCTCTTAGGGCACCCTTGTTATAGTGCAGTTGCGTCACAGCTCACAGCAACCTCAAACTCCTGGGCTTAAGTGATTCTCTTGCCTCAGCCTCCCAACTAGCTAGGACTGCAGGTGCCCAGCACAATGCCCAGCTATTTTTGTTGTTGTTGTTGTTGCAGTTGTCATTGTTGATTTTAGCTGGCCAGGGTGGGTTCTGAACCCATCGGCCTCAGTACATGTGGCTGGCGCCCTAACCACTGAGCAACGGGCACTGAGCCTGGATATGACTTTTTTTTTTTTTTTTTGAGACAGAGCCTCAAGCTGTCCCCCTGGGTAGAGTGCCATAGCATCCTGCCTCCGCCTCCCAAGTAGCTGGGACCACAGGCACACGCCACGACACCCGGCTATTTTTTTTGGTTGCAGCAGTCATTGTTGTTTGGCGGTTCCAGGCTGGATTCGAACCTGCCACCTTAGGTGTATGTGGCTGGTGCCTTAGCCAATTGAGCCACAGGCATCGAGCCCTGGATATGACATTTTAAAAAGAATGGGGCCTATATACCTACTTTAGATGCTTTGGTCAAAAAAAAGCTCCTATATCTCCACGCCCGTAGCTCAGTGAGTAGCTCAGTAAGGAGGGTGCCAGCCACATACACCGAAGCTGGTAGGTTCAAGCCTGGGCCAGGTCTGCTAAACAACGTCAACTGCAACCAAAAAATAGCAGGTGGTATGGCAGGTGCTTGTAGTCCCAGCTACTTGGGAGGCTGAGGCAAGAGGATCTCTTGAGTCCATTAGTTTGAGGTTGCTATAAACTATGATTACAGGGTACTGTACCTGGTGTGACAAAGTCACACCCCAAAGTCACACGTCCCCCCCAAAAAAGGAAAAACAATAAATGCTGTCTTCTATATACGTGGGACTGAATTAAAGGCCTTAGTACAATCTCATAAATAAAAGCAATGTTCACACACAACAGATCACTTATTTCTGATCATATATATATATGTATGTATGTATACACACACCCCTCACATATACACATACTCAGAGGATATGACCAAAGTAGCTCATTTAAAAATTTCCAGCACACTGCCAAAAAAAAAAAAAAAAAAAAGAGGGCAGCAACTGTGGCTCAAGGAGTAAGGCACCAGCCCCATATACGGGAGGTGGTGGTTCAAACCAGGCCCTAGACAAAAACTGCAAAAAAAAAAAGAATTTCCAGTACAACATGTGAAGAAGAAGAAAAAATATATAAAATATATGTGGTGGATGTTAGGGTGCTCACTGGGTGATTACTATATAATTCTTTCAACTATATTGTATGTTTAAAAAACTGCCTCACTCATCACCTGTAGCTCAACTGGCTAAGATGCCAGCCACATACATCAGAGCTGGGGGGTTGGAATCCAGCCCGGGGCTGCCAAACAGCAATGACAACTACAACCCAAAAACGGCCCGGTATTGTGGCTGGCACCTGTAGTCCCAGCTACTTGGGAGGTTAAGGCAAGACAATCACCTAAGCCCAGGAGTTGGAGGTTGCCGTGAGCTATGATGCCACAGCACTCTACCCAGGGTGACAGCTTGAGGCTCTGTCTCAAAAAAAAGAAAAAACAAACAAACAAACAACTGCCTAATAAAATATTGGAAAATTTAAAATTTCCAGTTACAACCAGGCTTGTTGGCTCATGCCCAAAATCGTAGCACTCTGGGAGGCCAAGATGGGTGGATTGCCTGAGCTCAGGGATTTGAGTCAAGCCTGAGCAAGAGCAAGACCCTGTCTCTAAAACTAGCCTGACATTGTGACGGGTGCCTATAGTCCCAGCTACTTGGGAGGTTCAGACAAGAGAATCACTTGAGCCCAAGAATTTGATGTTGCTGTCAGTTATGATGTCACAGTACTCTACCTCAAAAAATAAAATAAAAGGCTCAGAGCCCATAGCGCAGTGCTTAGGGCATGGGTCACATCCACAGGGGCTGGTGGTTTTGAACCCAGCCCAGGCCTGTTAAACAACAATGACAACTACAACAAATAGCTGGGTGTTGTGACGGGCACCTGTAGTCCCAGTTACTTGGGAGACTGAGGCAAGAGAATGGCTTAAGCCCAAGAATTTAAGGTTGGTATGAACTGTGTCGCCCCAGCACTCTACCAGGGGTCAGACTCTGTTTGAAGAAAAGACTCTGTCTGAAAAATAAATAAATAAATAAATAAATAAAATAAATAAGGGGGCGGTACCTGTGGCTTAGTGGGTGGGGCGCCAGCCAAATGTACTGAGGATGGCAGGTTCAAACCTGGGCCCAGCCAAACTACAACAAAAAAATAGCCAGGCATTGTGGCAGGCACCTGTATTCCCAGCTACTCTGGAGGCTGAGGCAAGAAAATTGCTAAAGCCCAGGAGTTGAAGGTTGCTGTGAGCTGTGCGATGCCATGGTACTCTACTGAGGGGGATAAAGTGAGAATCGGTCTCTATAAAAAAAAAAAAAAGGAAAGAAATAAATAAGGGTGGCACCTATGGCTCACTGGGTAGAGTGATGGCTCCATATACCAAGGGTGGCAGGTTTGAACCCAGCCCCAGCCAAACTGCAATAAAGAAAAAAGACGGGCATTCTGGTGGGCACCTGTAGTCCCAGCTACTCAGGAGACCGAGGCAAGAGCCTCAAAAAATAAAAATAAAATAAATGAAATAAATAAAACTTTCCAGTACATCAAAAGTAAATTATTTATAATCTTTGTCACATACACACACATATACATATGTATATATATAATATATATATTTTTTCCAGAGTCTCACTTTGTTGCCCTCAGTAGAGTGCTATGGCATCACAGCTCACAGCAACCTCCAGTTCTTGGGTTTAGACGATTGTCTTGCCTCAGCCTCCTGAGTAGCTGGGACTACAGGTGCCTACCACAATGCCTGGCTATATCACATATATTTCTATATAAATTTTATTATTTTTTATTATTTGTTTGTTTGTTTTAGAGACAAGAGTCTCCGTTTGTCGCCCTCGGTAGAGTGCTGTGGCAGTGTCACACTGCTCACAGCAACCTCCAGCTCTTGGGCTTAGGTGATTCTCTTGCCTCAGCCTCCCAAATAGCTGGGACTACAGGTGTTCCATCACAACACTGGGCTCTTTTTTGTTGCAGTTTGGCCAGGGATGGGTTTGAACCCGCCACCCTCAGCATATAGGGCCGGCACCCTACTCACTGAGCCACAGGCACTGCCCTAGAGATAAGAGTCTTTCTTTGTCACCTTCAGTAGAGCGCTGTAGCGTCACTGCTCACAGCAACCTCCAGCTCTTAGGCTTAGACAATTCTCTTGCCTCAGCCTCCCAAGTAGCTGGGACTACAGGTGCCCACCACAACACCCGGCTATTTTTTGGTTGCAGTTTGGCTGGGGCCAAGTTTGAACCTGTATATGGGGGCAGCGCCCTACCACTGAGCCACAGGCGCCATCCCAATTTTTATTATCATTATGATTATTATTATTATTTTTAGAAACAGAGTCTTACTTTGTTGCCCTTGGTAGAGTACTGTGACGTCACAGCAACCTCCAGCTCTTGGGCTTGGGCTTAGGTGATTCTCTTGCCTCAGCCTCCCGAGTAGCTGGGACTACAGGCCCTCACCACAACACCCTGCTTTGTAGTTTGGCCAGGGTTGGGTTTGAACCTGCCACCCTCGGTATGTGGGGCTGGCACCCTACTCACTGAGCCATAGGCACTGCCCCTTATTATTTTTTTGAGATACATTCTTTTTTTTTTTTTTGATAAGGAGCCTCAAGCTGTCCCCCTGGGTAGAGTGCCATGGCATCATAGCTCACAGCAACCTCCAACTCCTGGGCTCAAGCGAGTCTCCTGCCTCAGCCTCCCAAGTAGCTGGGACTACAGGCATCCGCCACAACGCCTGGCTGTTTTTTGGTTGCAGCCATCATTGTTGCTGGGCGGGCCCGGGCTGGATTCAAACCCGCCACCTTAGGTGTATGTGGCTGGCGCCTTAGCCGCTTATGCCACAGGCGCCAAGCCGAGATACATTCTCATTCTGTTGTCCTGGGTAGAGCGTTAAACTCTTGAGCTAAAGAGATCTTGTGTCAGCCTCCAGAGTAGCTAGAAGTATAGGCGTGTACCACCATGCCTAAGTAATTTTGTATTTTTAGTAGAGATTGGTTCTCTCTCTTGCTCAGGCTGGTCTCAAACTCCTTAGCTCAAGCAATCCTCCTGCCTCAGTCTTCCAGAGTGCTAGGATTATATTGGATTATAGGAGTGCGCCACCACACCTGACCCACATATCTTTTTATAGAAAAGTTGTCTGATAATACGGAATTTCCTAACCCAAAATTTGTTGTTCACATATTCTTTTTTTTGGAGACAGACTCTCACTTTGCTGCCCTTGGTAGAGTGTCTGGACATCACAGCTTACAGCAACCTTAAACCTCAAACTTTTGGGCTCCAGTGTTCTCTTGCCTCACTCTGCCAAGTAGCTGGAACTATAGGTGCCCGCCACAATGCCTGGCTATTTTTTGGTTGCAGCTGTCATTGTTTGGCAGCCTGTGCTGGATTTGAACCCGCCAGTTCAGGTGTATGTGGCTGGTGCTTTAGCTGCTTGAGCCACAGGCACTGAGCCTAAAAGCAGTTTTTATTTTGTCAGATACATTATCGATATTGCAAAGATGAATTTTTTTTGTGTGTGAGACAGAGTCTCACTCTGTCACCCGAGAGTTGAGTGCCCTGGCATCATCAAACTTCATAGCAACCTCAAATCTTGGGTTTACGTAATCCTCAGGCCTCAGCTTCCCAAGTAGCAGGAACTATAGGCACCCACCACAATGACCAGCTAATTATTTTCTATTTTAATAGAGATGAGGTCTTAGTCTTCCTCAGATTGGTTTGAACTCCTAGACTCAAGCAATCCTCCTGCCTCGGCCTCCCAGGTAGCTGGGACTACAGGTATATACCACCATTCCCAGCTAATTTTTCTTTCTCTTTTCCTTTTTTTTTTTTTTTTTTAAGAAATAGGATAATGGGTGACTCACCCCTATAATCTAGCCCCCTGAGAGGCTGAGGCCAGTGGATTGCTTCAGCGTGCGAATTTGAGACCAGCAAGAACAAAAGTGAGACCCCATCTCTAAAAATAGCTGGGCATTACAGCAGGCGCCTGTCTTCCCAGCTCCTGGCAGCCTGAGACAAGAGATCATTGAGCCCAAGAGTTTGAGGTTGCTGTGAGCATTGATTCCATGATACTCTACCCAGGGTGACAAAGTCACACTCTATCTTTTTTTTTTTTTTTTTTGAGACAGAGCCTCAAGCTATCGCCCTCAGTAGAGTGCCGTGGCATCACAGCTCACAGCAACCTCCAACTCCTAGGCTCAAGTGAGTCTCCTGCCTAAGCCTCCCAAGTAGCTGGGACCAAAGGCACTCGCCACAAGGCCTGCCTATTTTTTTGGTTGCAGCCATCATTGTTGTTTTGGCGGCCCCAGGCTGCATTTGAACCTGCCACCTTAGGTGTATGTGGCTGGCGCCTTAGCCACTTGAACCACAGGCACCGAGCTGTGACACTCTGTCTTAAAAAGAAAGAAAAAGAAATAGGATCTTGCTATGTGGCCCCAAATGGTCTCAAACTCCAGGCCTGAAGCAATCCTCCTACCTCAGCTTCCTAAAGTGCTGGAATTAAAGTGTGAACCACAATGCCCTGTTGCAAAGAATAAATTAAATGCTAAAAACATAAAACAGTGGAGTCCTAAAAAGTCATGATCTTAAAGAATCCCCATAACATTATTTTCAGAGTGTAACTTGAAACTTAAAAGATTTCTATATCTTGGCTTGGTGCCTGTGGCTCAAGCAGCTAAGGCGCCAGCCACATACACCTAAGGTGGTGGGTTCAAATCCAGCCCGGACCCGCCAAACAACAATAATGACTGCAACCAAAAAAAAAATAGCTGGGCGTTGTGGCGGGCACCTGTGGTCCCAGCTACTTGGGAGGCGGAGGCAGGAGACTCACTTGAGCCCAGGAGTTGGAGGTTGCTGTGAGCAGTGAAGCCATAGCACTCTACCCAGGGGGACAGCTTGAGGCTCTGTCTCAAAAAAAAAAAAAAAGATTTCTATATCTTACCTTCTACATACAATTCTAGTTGACAGAATGCTGTTCCACGTCGTACGTGTGCCTTCATTCTTGCATTAGCATTGTCTGCAACAGGTGGTGTCAATAATTCCAGGGCCTTACAAATATATGTATACATAATTAATAAAAAGACATAACTTCCTCATTTACATTTGAGCAAAAACATGGCAAAAATTCTAATTTTAAAATAAGCATCAAGCCCTCATACACCTCAATTTTGGCTTAGCTGTTTGTTATAGGATATTATTGAATATCTACACAGTATTTATGTTGAACTATTTAAGGAGCTTTTTTTTTTTTTTGAGACAGAGTGTCACTATGTCACCCTCAGTAGAGCGCCATGATGTCACAGCTCACAGTTACTTCAAACTCTTGGGCTTAAGCAATTCTCTTGCTTCAGCTTTCTGAGTAGCCAGGACCACAGGCACCCACCACAATGCCTGGCCATCCCTTGGTTGCAGTTGTCATTGTTTTTGTTTTGGGTTTTTTTTTTTATAGAGACAAAGTCTCACTTTATCATCCTCAGCAGAATGCCCTAGCGTCACAGCTCACAGCAACCTCCAACTCTTGCCTCAGCCTCCCTAATAGCTGGGACTACAGGCACCCGTCACAACGCCCAGCTATTTTTTTGTTGCAGTTTGGCTGGGGGCTGGGTTTGAACCCGCCACCTTCAGTATATGGGGCCAGTGCCCTACCCACGGAGCCACAGGTTCTGCCCATTTTTAATTTTTAAGACAGAGCCTCAAGCTGTCACCCTAGGTAGAGTGCCGTAGTGTCACAGCTCACAGCAACCTCAAACTCCTGGGCTTAAGCAGTTCTCTTGCCTCAGCCTCCCAAGTAGCTGGGACTATAGGTGCCTGCCACAACACCCGGCTATTTTTTGGTTGTAGTTGTCATTGTTGTTTGGCAGGCCCGGGCTGGATTCAAACCTGCCAGCTCTGGTGTATATGGCTTGCGCGAACCATCATAGTTTGTTTTATGTTTTGTTTTGTTTTGAATAGATTTTTGAGTTTTATTGAAATCTTACATGAACAAGAAATTAGAAATACATTCACATCAAAGAACAAATTGTCATGGCTTTGACGTTTAGCCAAACAAATTTTATAGGGCAGATTTCAAAAAGGTGTGAAGTTATAACAATTTAAAAACACAATTAACTGGGCAGCAAGAGTGGTTCAATGAGTTGGGTGCCGGTCCTATATACCAATGGTGGCAGGTTTGAACCTGGCCCCAGCCAAACTGAAACAATAAAATAGCTAGGTGTTGTGGTGGGTGCCTATTATCCCAGCCACTCAGGAGGCTGAGGCAAGAGAATCACCTAACCCCAAGAGCTGGAGGTTACTGTGAACTGTAATGGTACAGCACTCTACCAGGGGCAATAAAGTGACACTCTGTCTCTAAAAAAAAAAAAATAAACACAGTTAACTGGGTGGCACCTGTGGTTCAGTGGATAGGGCACTGGCCCTATATGCTGAGGATGGCAGATTCAAACTTGGCCCCAGTCAAACTGTAACAAAAAATAGCTAAGCTTTGTGGCGGGTGCCTGTGGTCCCAGTTACTCGGGAAGCTGAGGCAAGAGAATCACCTAAGCCCAATAGCTGGAGGTTGTTGTGAGCTGTGACAATGCCACAGTACTCTACCAAGGGCAACAAAGAAAGACTCTGTCTCTAAAAAACAAACAAACAAACAAAAAACTACTTCTAGGAATGTAAAACATACAATCATAGCTTATTTCTTTTCTTTTTCTTCTTTTTTTCTTTTTTTTTTTTTTTGAGACAGTCTCTCTATGTCACCCTTGGTTAGAGGGCTGTGGCCTTAGAGCTCACAGAAGCCTCAAAATCTTGGGCTTAAGTGATTCTCTTGCTGCAGCCTCCCAAGTAGCTGGGACTACAGGCGGTCGCCACAACGACCAACTATTTTCTGTTGCAGTTTGGCCAGAGTCTGGTTCGAACCCACTACCCTTGGTTTACGGGGCTGGCACCCTACTCACTCAGCCACAGACACCACCCACTAGCTTGTATTTTTATTTACAGCATACTCCATACGCCTATGTAATCTATCCCAAATCCAAAAAAAAAAAAAAAAAAAACAAAGAGGGAAGCGTCTATGGATCAGAGAGCAGGGAGCCAACCCCATATACTGAGGGTGGCAGGTTCAAATCTGACCCCAGCCAAACTGCAACAAAAAAATAGCCAGGCATTGTGGCAGGCTTCTGTAGTCCCAGCTACCCAGGAGGCTGAGGCAGGAGAATCTCCTTAGCCTAGGAGTTGGAGGTTGCTGTGAGCTGTGATATCGCAGCACTCTACCAAGGGTGACAAAGTGAGACGCTGTCTCTAAAAAAAATAATAATAATAGGGCAGCACCTGTAGCTTAAGAAGTAGGGCACTGGCCCCATATGCTGGAGGTGGTGGGTTAAAATCCAGCCCCAGCCAAAAACTGCAAAAAAAAATAATAATAATACATAATAAAAAAATAAAAAATAGGGCGGCACCTATGGCTCAAAAGGGTAGGGCGCCAGCCCCATATGCCAGAGGTAGTGTGTTCAAACCCAGCCCTGGCCAAAAAAAAAAAAAAAATAGCCAGGCATGGCGGCAGCTGAAGTAAGAGAATTGCCTTCCAGCTGCTCAGAGACTGAGGTAAGAGAATCATCTATGCACAAGAGCTGGAGGTTGCTGTCAGCTGTGACACCATGGCACTCTACCGAGGGTGACCAAGTGCCTCTAAAAAAAAGAAAAATCTTTACATCTCTTGGCTCAGTGCATGTAGCTCAGTGGTTATGGTGTTGGCTACATATACCAGGGCTGGTGGGTTCGAACTCGGCCCAGGCCTGCTAAAAACAATGACAACTAGGCTCGGCGCCTGTGGCTCAATTGGCTAAGGCACCAGCCACATACACCTAAGGTGGCGGGTTCGAATCCCCAGCCCAGGCCTGCCAAACAATAATGATGGCTGCAACCAAAAAATGGCCGGGCGCCTGTGATCCCAGCTACTTGGGAGGCGGAGGCAGGAGACTCGCTTGAGCCCAGGAGTTGGAGGTTGCTATGAGCTGTGATGCTATGGCACTCTACCCAAGGGGATAGCTTGAGGCTCCATCTCAAAAAAAAAAAAAAAAAAAAAAAAAAACAATGACAACTACAACAAAAAAATAGCCAGCCACTGTGGCAGGTCCCTGTAGTCCCAGCTATTTTGGAGGCTGAGCCAACAGAATGCTTAAGCTGAAGAATTAGAGGTTGCTGTGAGCTGTGACAGCATAGCACTCTACCAAGGGCAACATAGTTCGAGTCTGTCTCAAAAAAAAAAAATCCTTACATCTCAATTATTTAAATTTAACAGAAAAAGAACATCATTTAAACCAATAAAAGGAGGATAATTTGAAAGCACTATATGTAAAAAGATATACGTACCTTAGAAGAATCTTCAATAGCCTTGTGTAAGTTTTTTAGTTTTAGGTGGCAAGCAGCCCGATTCAAATACAGTAGTGGAATCTTATTATTTAGTCTTATGGCTAAGTTATATGCATTAATAGCTGCCAAATAGTTTTCTGTTGCAAACAATTTGCTAATGAGGCAAAAAAAAAAAAACATAATGTTAAAACAGAAACACAGAAATAACGTCTGCACTGACTACATCTCCTTCACATATACCAGCCTGAAATTTGAATGGATGGACCTGACCCCCAACTCCAAGGGTAGTAATTAGTAATTTTAGCCAGTAAGCATATTTCCATCCTCCTTGCTACAATGATTGACTTGGGCATGGGCTCCTGACCTATGTTGATCTACTCAGAATGAAACCTGTGACTTGGAGAAGGAAAAGTAGAGAAAACTTCTCCCCCTGCTGGATATGAATGAAGAAAGCAAACAGCCCAAAGTTTTGCTGATCTAACACCAGGGGAAGAGGTAGCATTAAAATAAAGGTTGGCTCTGCCTGTAGCAGTGACTACAGAGCTAGCCACATACACCAAGGGTGGAGGGTTCGAACCTGACCCCCTGACCTGGGCCAGCTAATCAACTGCAACAAAAAAAAATAGCCGGGCTCAGCACCTGTGGCTCAAGTGGCTAAGGCACCAGCCACATATACCTAAAGTGGCGGGTTTGAATCCAGCCTGGGCCCACCAAACAACAATGATGGCTGCAACCAAAAAAAAATAGCCAGGCGTTGTGGGGGGCGCCTATGGTCCCAGCTACTTGGGAGGCGGAAGCAGGAGACTCATCTGAGCCCAGGAGTTGTAGGTTGCTGTGAGCTGTGATGCTAAGGCACTCTACCCATGGGGACAGCTTGAGGCTCTGTCTCAAAAAAAAGAAAAATAGCAGGGGGCAGCACCTGTGGCTCAAAGGAGTGGGGTGCTGGCTGGCCCCATATACTGGAGGTGGCTGGTTCAGGCCCAGCCCAGCCAAAAACTGCAAAAAAAAAAAAAAATTAGCCGGGCATTGTGGTGGGCACCTATAGTCCTAGCTACTTGGGAGTCTGAGGCAAAAAAATCACTTATGCAGAAGAGTTAAGAGGTGGCTGTGCACTGTTGTTATGCCCGAAATTTCTCCCAGGTAACCTCCAGCAAACAGTCCGAGACACACTCCGATGTAAAAAGCAAGAGGTGAGTTTTATTCAGGCCCCAGGAAGCCTGGACTCTCCTGGCATGCAAGCCGAGGACGAGCCTTCAGGCCCAGGCCACGCCCGAGCCTGGACTCTCCTGGCATACATACCGAGGAAGAGTCTCGAACCCGGTGTGGAGGTAGTTTTTATGGGGTACAGAAAGCAAGAAGGGTAGGAGGGTACGAGTACACTTTTCATTGGTGGTTAGTGATTTCACTAGTAAAGAAGGATTTGGATTGGTACAGGGGATTTCTTAAC
>CAUYQV010121003.1:0-12761 GCA_963574575.1 Galagoides demidoff
AGGGAAGAAGGGTACGAGTACACTTTCGATTGGTGGTTAGTGATTTCACTAGTAAAGTTACATTCTTGATTGGTGGTTGATGATTTCACTAGTAAAGGAGGATTTGGATTGGTACAGGTGAGGGGTGGGGGATTTCTTAACCGGGGGCTAGGGTTGGGGTAGCCTGATTAGGTAGTTGAAGGAGAATACCTGTATTTCAAGGTAATAGAAACTTATTGTTTATTATGGTAGCTGTTTGCCTAAAGTGACTTAGTTAACAAGGAAATAGAAACTTATGGCTCTGTTGCCCAAGGTGGCATTATCAACAGCTACCATTGAGCAACCAGGAATGGAATGGGGGAGGCTGCAGGGTGCGGCCCTGTGGGCTAGGGGCTAGGAACAGAACTTATGCAGTAAACAACAATGTGGAGTTGGTCTGGCTCTCATACCCGGAACTTAAGTCTACAAATTCCTAAGAGCTGAGTCACCATGGAGCGGACCCTGCAGGTGTATCCTTGTAGTGTCCTTGAGAAGACCTATTCTCCTAGACCTCACCCTTCCTAGGTATCCTCTCTCCGTTTGTTCTTTTTATTTCTGGTGGATGGGAGGGTTCTAGCTTTAGACCACTGCCTGCATCACAGTTTCCCATAATCTCCTCTGGAAACTTGCTAGGGAGGAGGATGAAGCCGTGATGTAGATGAGGTTGTAATATGGCCACATCATAAGGTGACTCTTGGTAAGTGGATAAGTGTAATAAAGGGGGCAGGTGGGTACAGGGCAGAGAACACCAAGGCCTGGGGACCGTGGTCAGCAGGATGGGCAGGAAAGGCTTTCTGCAGAGGGAGTATATTGGCTGAAATCTGAAGGACAGGAAGGAGCTCTCTGAGTAAAGAAGCAGGGGCTTGGGTACTCTGGGAGCCGTGCAAAGGGCCAGAGGCTGTTGCAGGTGAGTTAGAGGTGTGAGGTGGAGATGTAAGCAGGGGTCAGGCCATGTGCTGCTCTCAGAAGACCCTCAGGGAAGGGAACGGGCAGGCAGTAGCACCAGTTCCAGTGACAAAATCCAGGGAGGCATGTGTTGCAGATGCTGTGTAGTGTGAAAGCCATTTGTTTCCTAACTAAGGGAAAAACAGTCCACATTGTGCCAACAGTGATCTTTCAAACAAATGAAGACCTATTAACGGGAGGGTGACCTGTTGTTCTGCTCCTCCAAGATGGGAAAAAGCTGGATCGTCCCAGGGGACAAAATGAACGACTTCCTGCCTGGAGCACATTCCCCCCCTGTGGGTCATCTTGCCCAGAACCTGGGAATCCAGGATGGGGGGGGGGGTCTCTCTGGCTCCTAATTCCCCAAATGGAAACTTTCCAAAGACCACTCTCATTTTTTTTTTCAAACTACAAAAAAATGTTCTGCTCATACAGTTTCTTGACTCTTACACAAAGACACAGAAGAAAAATGATTAGAATTTAGTGCCAGAAACAACCGTGTCTCGCCTGATAAAATGGTGCAATTTCTTTAGTCAGAAAACAGGAACGATTAAGTGATCGCAATTTGAATTTTGCTCTGGTTGTCAAGAAATTCAAGGTCAGGTTGAGGTACAATAAGTATATTACTCCATGTTTTTGGCACAATTATTCCTCCCTGTGTTGTTTCCCAAAATAAAAGACAATACCAACAAAAAGTTTTACCAGTCAAAACACACCATCCACTTTTTGTTATTTTCCTTTTTATTTTTTGTCACACAAATACAGCTTTTACATTAACATTTACATGGCACCCTCATGCTCACTTTTGTTTTCTATTTTTTCTCATAATACTAGTTCTAAAATCTATGTCTCTTATTTATGTGTCTATTCTTCCTTTTCAACAATGGTATGACAGCCATTGAAACACTAAATGTCAATATAGGAGAATCTAATTGTACATATGGGACATTGCATCTTTTTTCCAGATTTTCATTGTTATAAGTAATTCTGCTATTGCAAAAATAAATGAGTAAAGGTTATCAAAGAAGTCACCAAGAGAGAAATACAATGGGCTGAGGAGTGTGTGAAGTGTTCAGCTTCTCTGATGATTAAAAACCTACACAGGCTCGGCACCCGCAGCTCAGTGAACAGGGGGCTGGGCACATACACTGAAGGGGTCGGGTTCAAGCCTGGCCTCGGCCTGCTAAACAAACAACAATGACAACTACAACAAAAAAATAGCCGGGCGTTGTAGTCCCAGCTACTTGGAAGGCTGAGGCAAGAGAATCGCTTGAGCCCAAGAATTTGAGGTTGCTGTGAGCTGTGACATCACGGCACTCTATAGAAGGCGACAAAGTGAGACTCTGTTTAAAAAAAAAAACAACAACAAAATATGGAAACAAGACAGTTGCTTCTTTTCCCTATGAAAATTGCTCAGAATGAACAACAAAGTTACTCCATGCTGGCCAGGCGGTGGGGAGACCCACAGCTGAGTCTCTTTCAGAATGTGAATTTGTCCACGTCTAGGGTCAGCAAATGCTTTTCTAGGAGATCCGCGCCTGGAATGACAGAGACACAGCTGAGCCTGGAGCACACAGGTTTCACTGCAGCATGACTGGTAGCCCTGCCCAATGTAAATGACCAAAATGTCCCATAACAGGAGTAAACGTGTGTACCACTTTCATACTACCCATTTGCTAGATGTGTAATGAAGATTTCTGATAAGACAGTGAGGGGCAGCGCCTGTGGCTCAAGGAGTAGGGTGCTGACTCCATATGCCAAGGGTGGCCGGATCAAACCCAGCCCCGGCCAAAAAAAACCCTGCAAAGACAGGGAAACGTTCATGCTATATTAATGTTAGTGAAAAACGGAACCCTACATGAAAAGTTGCTTTCAGACAAGGGAGTCAGATGACCTTGATTAAAGGGATGTCTAGTCAGAGACTTCTGGGTCAGAGACAAGGGACTTGGTACTAGTGGTAACACAGCAGCCAGAGCTGCAGCATGAAGTTAGCAGGAGTTCCCTGTGTCCTCCAAGCTCTGGTGGAGCAAGACCCACAGGCACAATGGGCTGCATTACAGAGAACACTGAACTTGGGGGATTCACTGCATTTACGGTAAACTATCTGGAGGGAGAGGTTACTACATCCTTCCAGGTTGCTTCCTGCAAACACAACCCTGAGACATGGATACAGAGTGACTAGGGCTTTGTCATTTGGGGCCTACTCAGGGACACCCAGGCCCATGGCGATTGCCTCTCCCAACACCTGTGTGTAGCTCACTTGGGCTGCAAATATCTCCGGACCACCACGTTTCAGTGTGTCTCTGGAAGGTGGGGCCTGCCCAGAACTGGAGAGCTCTTCAAATTCACCTGGGCTTTGGGGTCTGAAGTATCCCTGGAAGCAGCCTGTCCCACCCCCTTCATTTTACTGTTGGGAAACTGAGGTCCAGAAAGGGTCTTGGCCAAGGCCAGGGGCTCGGGGGCAGTGAGTAGGAGGTCAGGACTGGTGCTTCCAGGCTCTGTCCTAAAGGCACATCACTGTCACCCCCATCTCAGCGGCTGACAATGACCACTCCATAGCTGTCAGCATCTTCTTCAATTCTCAGAACTGAATGAAGTCCTATCATTGTCCCATGTGACGATGAGGAAATGCAGTATCAAAGAGGTTCAGGCCACAGAGCCAGGGAGTGGCAGAGCCTGGATTAGAAACCAGGTGGTTTGGCCTCAGAGCCTGGCCTCTCTCCCCAAGTTCAGTCACCACTTCCTGCTGGTCCGGGAGGTTTTCACAATGGTGCCTGTTTTCCTGTTAGCTGGTGGCTGACTTTCCAAGTCACTAGCCACAGGGACAAGGTCTGGAGAGGCTGTGAAGGATGGCCATAGGACCAGGACCAGGCTGAGTGCCTAAATGGTAGGGTGGGCCTTGGAACCGAGTTAAGCTGGTGAAGCTGCAGGAAAGGCTGGAGCAGGATGGGTCTCCCTGTCCCGCTGCTGCAGGCCTGGTTCAAGCTCTTCTCCCAGTGAAACCCTCTACATGCCCAAGGGCACCACCTCCCCCAACTGGCCCTGCTTTCTAATTCCCAGCAGGGCTTCTCAGTCCTGGCCTCACTGACCTCTGTGCCACCCCAGGCAGTCCCAGGCAGAACCACTATTTAACCCCTTCTTGGACATTACCTTCTTTTGGTTTCCTCCCACACCTCTGCCTGTTTCTTCCAGTCTCTTTCTGGATCCCCCAGGTTCCTCCTGGGTCACCTTCTCTTGGTCCTGTCAACTCCAATTCACCCCTTTTCTCCCCTGGCTTAAACAAGTCACATTAATATTACAGTAGTAATGTCTCCAACCTGTTCCGAGCTCAGACCTTCAGAGCTCCCCACCACCACCTACTCAGCTGTCTGCTGTGTGCTTCCAGCACCCTACACCATCCCTAATCACAATGGACCAGTTGCAGCCAGCTCACACCTATTTTAGCACTCTGGGAGGCTGAGGTGGGAGGATTACTTGAGCTCAGGAATTTGAGACCAGCCTGGGTAAGACCAAAGAAAAATAGAAAAATTTGCCAGCTATTGTGGCATGTGCCTATAGCCCCAGCTATATAGGGGGTTGAGGCAGGAGAATCGCTTGAGCCCAAGAGTTTGAGGTTACTGTGACTAGGCTGAGGCTGTGGCACTCTAGCCTGGGCAACAGAGTAAGACTGTCTCAAAAAAAAAAAAAAGAAAAAAAAATCAAATAAACAATGGACCAGATCCTTTCCCTGAGCTGCCTCTAAGCCTTTGCAGAGGCTGTTCCCCCTGCTCAGGAAACCTTTCCCACTCTTCTTTTCAACTCTCAACAGCCAGGCCAGTCACATGTGACTCCTCTGGGAGGCCTCCAAGCCTGGAGAGCCTGGAGGCAGTTAGCACAGAGGCCCTTTCATGAACTTTGGGTTCTCTGCAAACCTCTAACTTGTAAGCCATTCTCTGGAAACATGAGTTTTTTGCCTTTTTGCTTTTGCTTTTTAAATTTAATATGCATTCAGGAGAGGGTACTTGTCATAAGTGAACAACTTAATACATTTTCACAGAGCGGCTCAGTGCCTGTGGTTCAAGGGGCTAAGGCACCAGCCACATACACCTAAGGTGGTGGGTTTGAATCCAGCCTGGCCACCAAAAGATGACAGCTACAACAACAACAACAACAAAAAAATAGCTGGGCGTTGTCGCGGGTGCCTGTGTTCCCAGCTACTTGGGAGGCTGAGGCAGGAAACTCGCTTGAGCCTAGGAGTTGGAGGGTGCTGTGAGCTGTGATGCTACAGCACTCTACCCAGGAGGATAGCTTGAGGCTCTGTCTAAAAAAAAAAAAAAAAATTTTTTTTTTTCACAGAGCCCAACCTCATAACCAATACCCCTGTTAGAAAAACTGATCCTAATGAATCCCCAGAAAGCTCCTCAGGCCCGTTCCAGCCACAAACCCACCCAGGATCATATGTCTCCTGACTTCTGACCCATCTCTGCCTTTTACGTAAATGGAATTAGGCGTAAGCCTTCCTCTGAGGCGGGCTCTGCTGTGTCTGTGGGTCAGTTGATTTGAGGATGCTGCGTGGTTGGCAGGTGGAAGCTATCATGAATACTGCTGCTACGAACATTCTAGCACGCATGTGTGTCTTTCGGGGCACATGTGTATGCGTTTTCTCTGGGCATGAACTGGGATAAACGGGCAGCTCTGCGGGCTCAGGGACCCATGCACGCAGCTAAGCACTGTTGCTATGCGGCTCCTCCTGTTCCTCCACATCTTCATCTATGCTAGCTTTTTCTTTCTTCTTCTTTTAAAAATAAATCTCCTTGTGGCTGCAACATACGAACTCATCACCCTCAGTGCCCACTGACCGGCTGCAGCCTCCAATTCCTACGCCAAGATGAGGCTGCTGCAGGCCCAGCGCAGAGGCCGCCTCTCTTCTTCCTCTGGCTTCGGGGTTCCCGCTCACAGGGGTGCCCTAGCGGTGCTGGGAAGTTGGTTCAGTCTGTCGGCTGCCCGACTGGCAGTCCCCAGGGTAGAGCCGAATCCCAGCCTGGGGTGGTCTCAGTCTGGGGTGAGCACGCGACCCCAGGCTGGCGGGAAGCGGCCAGCGGGCGGGCGCGGGCTGTACCGCGGAGAGCTCCCAGCGTGTCCCGTCCTTACGCCCCTCCAGGGGGCCTCCGACTTGGGGCGCTGCCCGCGGCCAGGTCACCGCTCCTTTCCGCCGAGCCCCGCGGGACTGACTTTTGGTCTGGAGCTCGCGGCCGGCAGGCGGCGCGGGGGTGGGCGGGATCCAGTTTCAAGGGCGCTGGGAGCGGGTAGAGTTGGGGGTGCGTCCGGCCCGAAGGCACCCCACTTCTGTGTCCCCTTCCAGGGAAGTCGGGGGTCCAAGTCCCCACCTTCAGCCGTGGGCTCGCGGCCCGGTGCCGGGCAGGGAGTGGTCCCGGACGGCCCTGGCAGGGGGCGGCTGGGGGAGGGAGGACGGGGCGGCCCCGGCCCCGCCTCCGCCGCGCCCTCCTCCCGGGCGGGATAATTGAACCGCGCGGCCGGGGCCCAGCGTTGGCTGCGGAGGCTCGGCCGGAGCGTGTAGCCCGCGCTGCCCGCCGCGCCGGCTGAGCAGGGATCCGCGCCTCCGCCTTTGTCCGCCGCCCGCCCGCCTGCTGGTCCCATGGAGCACGCCGCCCCGTCGCGCCGGGTCCCGCTGCCGCTGCTGCTGCTTGGCGGCCTCGCGCTGCTGGCAGCCCGAGGTAGGGGCGCCCTGGGCCCACGGGTCCCGATTTAAGTCCCTACCCCCTCTGGCTCGCGCTCCTCGGTGGTTTTTGGTCTGAGGTACTCCGAGCCCGTGCGCTGTCCTGCGCTGCGCCCCCGGGGCAGTCATAGCGCGGTCCCTGAGCTGCGTGGCCTCTGGAGCCCGGGCGACATCCGCGCCCCTCCCCCGCTGTTGGCTCGGGTCCTGGCCACTTCACTCGCTTGGGGGACTTGTTTTAAAGACGGGACCCCCACCGTCCTCCTTTCTGGCTGGCCCTCTCACATCTAGCCTCCTAACCGGTCCTGGCAAATTGTGCCAGCCCTTAGGTCCCACTCGGGGCCGTGGGGGTTGGGGACCATTGACCGGGATGAAGGGGAGTTACTGACCCCACTCTGAGCCGTGCATTTTCACCTGAAGCACCTTTGGTCTATCTCTTCTCACTGCCGGCGCCACCACCTCTAGGTCGCAGCTGTAGTACCCTGAGGAAACTCAGCCTAGAAGTTGGAGAACAGTAATTTATCCAGTAGACACAAGGGGTGGGGTGGGGTATGGGGCCGGGGAGGGGTATGGGGCCGGGGACATGGGTCTGGGCAGGAGGAAATTTGGAAGGGGAAGTAGCCTGAAGGTTTTCAGGGCCTTAACTGGGGGCGGGGAGGGAGGGGCCCCTTTGGGGACTCCAGAGGGACCAAGGCAGTGGTTCTGACAAGCTCCATACTCAGTTGGGACTGGGGACAGGCCACTTCCAAACCACTTCCACCTATGGCGAAGGGGATGAAATCTCCAAAAGCCGATGACCCAGAACTGCTTGTCTCCAGTGGTGAGACTGATAACAGGATAAGCACCACCCAGACTCTCTCTGTCTCTCTTCCCTAATCCTCAAGGCCTGGCTCCGGAGGATCAGAGCAGCTATGGGGCAGCAGAGCCATGACCTCTGATCTCTCTGCTGACACCCCCACCCCCACGGCTTCTCAGAGCCATTAGCCAGGCCTGGCCCTACTGGAGTCTTTGTTCTGCCAGCGGCCTGGGTCCAGAGGAGTGCACCAGGCCACCCTTGCAGCCTCAGATTCTTTATCCTCGGTTTCTTTTAAACCGTGATAACCATCCTCCTCCTGATCAAAAGGTCACTAGTCCCAGCTAATGCTTGTGGAGGGATGTAAGGAGAGGAAAGGGAGTTGGGGGCTCACTGTGTAGGGATTTCTGGGCTTGCTTGCTGCACAGACCTCTGTGGAGTTCTGGTTGTTTCAGGCACTGGGCATGGCCTGGGTCACTTTTCGGGGTTGGAGACAGTATGGGGAGGTGTGGGTCTCAGTGTTGGCACCAAGAGCCATCCTGGCCCCTGGGAGCTTCTGGAGGCTTCCTGGAGGAGATGGTGGAAGGAGCCACAAGCAGGAGGAGGGCATTTCAGGCACTGTGAGGGAAACCCCCCTGCAGGGCAGGGAGGTGGGGAGACCTTGGAGCCAGGGTGGGGAATGTAAGGAACATCCGAGACCCACATTTTATAGATGAAGAAAGGGAGGAACAGAGAGAAGGCATAGTTCATTCAGCTTTCATGAGCAAAGAGGACCAAGTCCTCTGTCACTGTTCTTTTCTGCCTACTATTTGAGAGAAATTTCTCCCTTGCTTGTTTAACTTTGCATGAGCACCCCAGGACTTGCTGGCTCAGGGTGGCTCGCAGCTCCATGGGTTTTCTCCATAGAGAAGTTTCTTTTTTTTTTTTTGAGACGGAGCCTCAAGCTATCCCCCTGGGTAGAGTGCCATGGCATCACAGCTCATAGCAACCTCCAACTCCTGTGCTCAAGCGATTCTCCTGCCTCCACCTCCCAAGTAACTGGGACCACAGGTGCCCGCCACAACGCCCGGCCATTTTTTTTTTTTTTTTGGTTGCAGCCATCATTGTTGTTTGGCGGGCCCGGGCTGGGGATTTGAACCCACCACCTTAGGTGTACGTGGCTGGCGCCTTAGCCGATTGAGCCACAGGTGCCGAGCCCATAGAGAAGTTTCTAATTTGGAGGGTATAAAAAGTCTTTTAACTGCACACTTTGATGAGAACAGCTGGATTGTCCTGTGAGCCTTTTGTTTCTTCAGGGGAAAACCCTTTTTGTGTTTTCAACAACTTTAGTTTGGTGCAGTTTGGGAAGAGGCGGTTAGAAGACTGCCTGGCTCCCTGCAGCCCTGCAAGGCTGTGGGGAACATGGCTCTTGCTCTCGGAGAGCTGTGGAGCCATCAGGAAACATGCAGTTCAAAGGGGATCTTGGAAAAGGCATTCAGATGGTGAGCCCTTTAACCAATTGGCTGAAACTCCTTTGATGACCAGGACGCCTGGCTGCTTAAGCTTTAATGCAGAAGAGCACTGATCTTTCTTGCCAAAGGCAGAGACGGAACTGCCTGTCTGTCCTGGGTCTGTCGGTCCCATTGGGCCCTAATGAAAGCTGGGGTGGTGGTGAGGTGAGAGAGGGGAGGAGGGTGTTGGGAAAAGCAATTATGTTTACTCCAAAGCTTTCTGAGCCTCTGGCTGCAGCGTTTCCAACTGATTAAAAGTCCAGTTGGGAGGGAGAACAAAGGCCAGAGAGGACTTGGCTTAAAAACATGTGGTCTTTGCCGCTGCTGAACTTTCTCAGTCAGGAGGTGGAGGATTGGGTGCTGAACACAGAAAGATGAGACTTGGGGTGCTGTGGGTGGCAGTACTGGCACCTCACTTCTGGTACTGCCTGAGTGTGGGGTGTGGGGCCCTGAGCTTACTCATCCTCATGCCCCAGCAGGGTGCCACGGGCTCCATGGGGCTGCCGATCCCCTGCTGGTAAAGGTCCCTTCCGAGTGACATGCTTAGGCATTCAGCATTGTCTGGGGACTATGACAGGGGCCCTTATCCCATGTAGCCCATATTCCCAGAGGATGGAGAAAACTGAATTCAGCCCTACTGGCAGAGTGGGGGAAGACTTCCTAGAGGAAGCAGCATGCAGCCCTCAACCTCCAGGAGAAGGATGGGGTGGAGGGTTTCCCACCGGAGGGAATGGCCTGGGCAGAGGTCCAGAAAGCAAGAGAAAGCATGAGATTTCAAGGGAGCTCTCAGGAGTTCTTCCCCTCCTCAGGATTGGGGGACCGCACTGCCTAGTTATTACTCCAGCAGTGCCCCCACCCTGCTTGTTACTCCTTTAAGGCTGGGCTCTGTGAGCACTGGGCACATGGGCAGGCCAGCTTGGTGTGTAGAGTTTTATGAAAGCAGCTCAAACAGGGCACGTAATTATTTTGCCAGTATATTTTATTTTCCTTTTGCAAAACATCAAGTCATAATGATTTAATTAATACAGGGTGGATGTAAAGTTCACGTGCAATTTAAATTAGTTTAACATAGTAAATTGCACATGAACTTTATGTCCACCCTGTATATGCTCTTGCAGGCCAGTATAGTTCCAGTTTCCTTGCAATGATTTCAAACGTGTCCACATACTTCCTTGGGGTCAGAGACCCCCTTGCTGCCCCAGCCACTAGCTCACAGCAGGCAGAGTGGGGCCTGAGTCTGGGCTACCTCCTTTAACCCCAGGCTGGGTTGGGAGGGAGTCGGGTGCCTGTCCCTCCAGCTGCCCAGAGTCCTCAGGGTAAGGATGGTGTGCAGGGGTCCCAATTCTGAAAGTCCCTTGAGAGATCTTGACAGACATTGTAATCTCTCTGCATCCATTTCCTCTGTGTGAGATGAGAACATGCTTTGCTCTAGGTGATTAAAACTAAAATGTTTTCCATTTACTAACATAATCCTCTCGATGATTCTACAAAGAATGGTGATCCAGTATTTTTCTTGAGCCTATTTTTCCTTCTGGACCCTGTCACCTGCTACAGTAAAAAATGTGCCATACCTTTGTCCCCTATGTGGGAAGTCTCATTTCCCCTTTACCTGGCTCTTCTCTGCAGACCCACTCAATGCCATTCCTGAGAGTCACTGTGGAAACCTGGCACCTGCCCTCATAGCCCAGCTTACCCCACCTGTGCCCACTTCACCTGTGTTACCTGGCTGCACCCTCATCCCAATTCCACGTAGGAAGTGCTGTCGGGATCCTGCTCCTATAAGGAGGACAGGGAGGATGGCGGGGCACACAGCTACTCAGTGTCAGCTCAACTCTCACGTTTCCTAACCAGGCCCTTGGACGGCCTCCCTCATCTTTCGAAGACATGATTTTTTAAGCCCAGCTTCAGGAGGAAGCTGCTGTTTCCTTCAGGGCTGTGAGCTTTAGAGTCACAGCTGGTTTGAAGGCCGCCCTGCACTGGCAACTTGCTGAATGACCCCACCCCCACCCTGTTTGGGAGGGTTGCTAGGCTCACATGAGATCCTTTGTTTCTGCAGACCTTTACTGAGTGACTGCTTGGGGCAGGGTGCATAATGAGGCAGAGCCTGGCCCAGCCCCCCCAGTACTAAGTGAGGGGGCTTTCGGGGAACAACAGATCCCGTAAGAAAGAAAACAGATGTGTCCCAAGTGTTCACATGTATGTGCTTGTGTGTGAGTTGGGGTGGTTAGGGAGGAATTCCCGAAGGAAGGACCTGTGAGCTGGTGTAGTGTGAATGTGCTGGCCTGAGAAGAGGAAGGGACCCAGGACCAGCGGCCTGCGGAGCTCCAGCTTCCAAAGGCAGGGTGCAGAGGATGCCTGACCGGTGGCCAGATAGGGGAGAGAAGAACCAAGAGAGTTGGGTCCTGGAGGCCAGGAGGGCCCTGGAGCTTGGTGGGATGCTGCAGAGATGGGTGGCAGAGGTGAGGGTGGCCTTCATGTGCACTGGGCTGGAAGTGCTAAGATGCTGCCTGGGAGAGCACAGGGAAGTGCCCCTGCTTTCCTGGAGACCCCGTGATGGATGCTGGGGGTGTGGACATAGGCACCTCTTGCACTAGGGACTGGCCCTGCAGCCCTAAGAGCAGACTCCAGCGTGTCCCCGCTTCCTCCAGATGCCCTTAAAGAGGGAATAGGGGTCTGTCCTCATCCTGGACCTGAAAGGGGTAGAGAGACACTAGGACAACCTGGCTGGAGCCCTTCTGGCTTCCTTGGCTCTGGAGGGCCAGGCTGCTGGAGCAGGTAGCTTTAGTCTTGCCTGGTTCTGTTTGTCTGGAATTTTCCATGAGTCTCCATGGCTGACATCTTGATGTCTTGCTGCCTAGTTACTCAGTCCTTGACACAGTCCCCCTGCAACTCTGCTGCAGCATTAAACAGTGCTTTGGGGCAGAAGGACCAGACCCCGAGTCCAGGAGGTACACAGGATGGGGCAGCAGGATTCCATCCATGTCCTGAAACCCTGAGGCCCTCGCCTGCCTCTAGGGTTCTGAGCCTGAGCAGAAGAAGAGAACTGAGGCTGGCTTCTGATCCCATGCCTTCCCACACCCCCGCCTATTCATGGAGCTTGGCCAACTTTGTATTTTGCCCAATGAGGATATTAAAATAAGAACGGGAACCCAGCCAACCGCCATCTTGTATGGTTACCATTTCATAGCTGTAGAAGACATTTTAATGCCCCCAAATTTTGAAAGGGTGAAAGGAAGCATTTTATTTATATTTATTTAATTGTTTTGAGACAGAGTTGTGCTTTGTTGCCCTCAGTAGAGTATTGTGGTGTCATAGCTCACAGCAACCTCAAACTCTTGGGCTCAAGAGATCCTCTTATCTCAGCCTCACGAGTAGCTGGTACTACAGGCACCCACCATAATGCCCGGCTAGTTTTTGTATTTTTAGCAGAGACCCATCTCTTGCTCAAGCTGGTCTCTTGCTCAGGTGCTCAGGCTGGTCTGGAACTCCTGAGCTCGAGTGATCCACCTGCCTTGGCCTCCCAGAGTGCTGGGATTACAGGTGTGAGCCACTGTGGCTGTTGAAAGAAAACACTTTCAGTGGAGTCAGGCTGGCTTCGTGGAGCTCCTGCGGTTCTCCTCATTTCATGGTGAACCAGCGGGAATTTTGTCAGAGCAGTGCCCTTTTTTTTTTTTTTTGAGACGGAGCCTCAAGCTGTCCCCCTGGGTAGAGTGCCATGGCATCACAGCTCATAGCAACCTCCAACTCCTGGGCTCAAGTGAGTCTCCTGCCTCCGCCTCCCAAGTAGCTGGGACCACAGGTG
>CAUYQV010121005.1:0-17708 GCA_963574575.1 Galagoides demidoff
TCATGAAGAGGCTTTAGATTTGGAGTTTGATACAAAGAAGAGCCTTGCAATTTCACAACTGTGTGAGATGGGTCGAAACCTTGTGGAGTGCTGTAAAACAAGAGTTAAGTGTGAAATGGTTTAAATAATGTGGAATTAGTAATGTTCTTGGCAATGATTGTTGTTTGATGATGATTTTGACTCAGTTTCTAATTCAAAGATTAAGTGAATTTGTTTAGAAGCTATTTGAGTTATCAGGTTTTAAGAATATTCCAAGTTTTGAGAGTAAAAATTAAAATCTTATAACACTTAGAAACAATGTTCACTTCTTATTATGTGGTTATTTTTTTTTTTTTTTTTTTTTTTTGAGACGGAGCCTCAAGCTATCCCCCTGGGTAGAGTGCCATGGCATCACAGCTCATAGCAATCTCCAACTCCTGGGCTCAAGCGAGTCTCCTGTTTCCGCCTCCCAAGTAGCTGGGACCACAGGTGCCCACCACAACGCCCGGCCATTTTTTGGTTGAAGCCATCATTGTTGTTTGGCGGGCCTGGGCTGGGGATTCGAACCCGCCACCTTAGGTGTACGTGGCTGGCACCTTAGCCGATTGAGCCACAGGTGCCGAGCCGTATGTGGTTATTTTTTGCCAAAACATTAGTTACTATAACTCCTCTTCAATTGTTATTTTATTCAGTATGAAGTATAACTTCTGTAAGTTGACCACTTAAGGGACTAACTGGTCAACATAAGGAACCAGGCTACTGTACTGATATGTACAGGTGGTGCATGTCTGGTCTATGAAAATTAGGTCAATTTAAGAAGGTGGTAAATTATGGATTATCTACTGCATGTTAATGTTTGGTAAAATATTTGCCTTTATGTATGAACACAAAACTGGAATTCCTTCAAATTTATTACTTTGTTATAAGATTTGTTCCTGTTTTTACTGAAATGTTTGTTGACATAAATTAAACTTTTATGTGAATGGATTTATCTCAATGTATTATATTTAACTGCTTGCTTTAAATAATTTTTTTCTGATACATTCTGTGTCTACATGTACAATGTAGGAATTTCTTAAATTAATTTGATACCGTGACATGTTTTTTGGTTGCTTATACCAAGATAGAGCATTAGTATTTGGCTTCATGGTTTTTTATGCATAGCATGGGACTTCATTTACTGATCGGTTTTATTTTGTTTTATTGTTTGCTATACTTTCAGTATATAAATAAGCTATGTAGCTTAGGAGCTTTATTCATGATCAGTAGCACATAATTAAACATATAGAACCAGCAATTTCCTAGAACTCTGTATACTATACAAAGTTCATTGTATTTACATGAACATGTAATACTTCCCTCCACAAACCACTGTGAAATCATTTAAAGACATTCACAAATAATGAAAAGTACTTTTTTATCCCTTATATTTTTCGTGCAAAATTGGGTACTCTTATTCACCTTAAAATACTATATGTTGTGCTTGCTTCAGCAGCACATTTGCAAATCTCACATGTCAGCAAATAAAGTATTATGATTCAAGTACCAGAGAAACAAAGACAATCAGATACTGAATCCTGCCTTGAATGATCTAAGGCTCTACTGAAGGAAATGGACATACCAATACTTACAGTGCTATGGGTTACATGATATGTGTATTTTACAGAGTGGGATGGTGAAGGAAATTTTACCAAATAGGTGACTTCTGAGCTAAACTACGGTTTTTCAGGGCAACAAGGGGAAGAAGGGCATTAGACGGAGCAAAAAACATAAGTAAAGGCAAGGAAGTACAAAAGAAGATAGCATGCTCTGGGAACAGGATTAGTTTAGTGGTGCTGGAGCCTAGTGAGTGGAAGGTAACAGGCTGAGATAAGGAAGGAAGATTAAAGGGAAACCATATTGGTCTGGGTTGTCAGCCAAGCTAAGGAGTTTGGACTTTAAACTACAGGGAGTGGAGAGCTACTACAGGATTTTATGCAGAGGATTTTATGCTTCTCTGGGACAGGTGTGGTGGCCATGCCACTTTGGAGGTGAAGGTGGCAGGATCCCTTGAGGCCAGAAGTTCTGGAGAAGCCTGAGCAAAAGGGAGACCTCATCTCTACTAAAATTAGAAAAATTAACTGGGCTTCATGGTGGGTGCCTGTAGTGCCAGGCTGAGGCAGGAGGATTGCTTAAGCCCAGGAATATGAGGTTGTAGTGAGCTATGATGACACCACTGCACTGTAGCTGGGGCAACAGGACAAGATCCTGTCTGAGAGAGAGAGAGAAAGTTTCTCTGGCTGCAACTACAAGGAATAGATTAGAGACAGAGATTAGGGACAGATAGAGAATAAAGGGATGGAAGGCAGTCAAACCATTTAGAAGGCTATTATGGTAGTTAAATGAGAAATGATAAGGTCTGAAATGATGGTAAAAGGCAGTGGAGTCAAAGACGGGCATGAATTAGGTAACTTGATATGGAGGAGGAGGGAGAGGGAGAGAAATTTCTAGTTTGGATGACTGAGGAGGGGTTACGTATGCCGCTAAATGAGAAGGAAAGGAAAATGCCCTAGGTCATTGGGAATTATCTTTGATTCCTCCTGCTCCTTTGCACAAAACAGATTACCATCTCCTGCCATGTCTTTCTTTCTTTCTTCTTCTTTTTTTTCTTTGCCTCCAATCTCCCTCACTGTTCACTTTATGCTTCAAAGTGCTACAAAGTAATTTTCCTAAAGCAGCTCTGATTATATAAATTTCTGATTAGAAACATTTGAAGGGCTCCCCCTACCAGCAGAATGAAATCTGGGCTTCCTAGTGGAGCATTGAAGACTCCATATTCTGGCAGGCCAAGAGACAAAGACCACTTGGATACTTCTAACTCTTGCTAGCTATTATTTCCCTTTCCCACCCTATATCATCTGGCTCAAACATTAATCCAATCCAATCTAATCTTCGTTAATGTAATTAACACATCCTGTCTGTTTTTGAATACAGTGGTTTTTGTCCATCTCAGTCTGTCAAAATTCTACCCAGAATTTACGTCAGGTTTTGTCTCCATAACACTTTGCCCATTTCCTTAGACAACACCATTCTTGCTCTTCCGTGGTGTATAGACTTTTACATTCAATCCTAACACTATTGGCGTCTGCCTAGTTTTACAGATATTATGTTTTTGTATCCCTTCTGCTTGCCCGTGACGGGCTAAAAAATTTGCCATGAATGACCTGGAGCAGGGATCTGATCTCTATGCCAACAACCCAAAGTTTAGCAGACAGTCTGGAAAATCAGGCGATTCTGCGAAGCCATGACATCACCCATGAACAAAAGAGTCTAAGTCATCAGTCTCTGGGGAGGATCTTCTGCTGTCCAGAATAATCATGACACGAGGTGGGAGCAAAATAGTTTGCTGTCAGGAGAGTATGGCTTCTCTGACAAGTCGCAAGATGCTTGTATTGTTTATATAAAAGAAAATATTTTATGCACTGTACTTTCACAAAGACTGAAGGGCTGTAAGATTTCCTGGGGTGGAATTTCCCGGTGACTGGTGTCCTTGTCCTGAGGTCAGCTGCACTGACCATTACACCCTGTACTCGGAGCTAGATTAAACACACGGCAGAACAGGAGCGGGACTGCTGCGAAGCCCCGGGCGACCTGCTCTCCGCTCCTGGAGCCCTCAGCGGCCGCAGCCCCAGAGGCTCCCAGGGAACTCCCGCACGTCTGCGCGCGCAGTCCCGGCCCCGGAGGGTCGGCGCGGCGCGCGCAATTGCCCTGGAAACCGCTACTCGCGCACGCGCAAACGCGGAGCGGGAGGGAGGACCGAGCTAAGTGCGTCGCGGCGGGAGGAGGGCTTTACCCTTCCACTCCACCCTCGCTCCCCGGCAGTGGGCGCGTGCGCGCCGCCCCCGTCGCTCGGGCGGAGCGTCCCTTCCAGCACGCGCCCGGCTCGCGCGCTCCCCCAGGCGCCCTCCTCCGCCTCACACGCACCCTTGCCCTCCTCCCGCATTTGTGCGCCGGTGCAGCAGGCGGTGGGAGCATCCGGGCATTTCCGCAGCTGAGCGGCGAGCCCGGCGGCGGCGGCTGCGGTCGAGGTTCTCCCATGGCAGGGGCGAGGCGCGGGGAAAGCGAGAGGGGGGCGAGGCGTTAAGCCGGAGCCGCCGTGGGGCGGGTTCCCGAGGGAGGCGGAGGGGGAAGTGTCTCCAGCGACCGGAGGAGGGCCGGGCGCGGGGCTCGTCGCCCCTCTCGCGCATTCCTCTGTCCAGCCCGGGCTCCGGAGATGCATCTGCATCAGGTCCTCACCGGGGCTGTCAACCCTGGAGACAACTGCTACTCCGTGGGCAGCGTCGGGGATGCCCCTTTCACGGTGAGCGGCGGCTGGGAGCCCGACGGGGAGAGACCAGGGTCCAGACGCGGGGGCAGGGACCCCCTGTCCGGGGCCCACACCTCCCCGGGAGACTCTGAGAGGTTGGTGGGCCCCACCCGCGGGCCCTTTGCAGCCTTGGGGTTTAGTTTCCTCTGGGGGCCATAGCGTCCTGCGGCTGGTGTAGGAAATTACCAGACAGCGGAAAGGCTTAGGAATCTACTACGCTGCCCACCCTCAGTAAACGGGCCCGGGGTGACTGGACTGGAAGGTACCTCCCAGGGCGGCCATGGGGTCTGCGGTGGTGGAAGGTGGTTGCAGCTGCTGAAACCTCAGAGCGTCGGTTTCGCACCTGCTCTGGGTCTTGTTCTCGGAGCGTGGAGGCGATGCTGCGCCGTGGCTCCCTCTGCTCGTTGTGCTAGGACAGCGAGGAGCTGCTGAAGTGTGGTGGCTTTAAACCTGACCCTGTGTATCTCCTGATAGGCAGGATCTTAATTCCAACAAGAAAATAAAAAAATTCATCTCCTGCTCCCAAAGGATTTTGAATGGAAAGGTCAGGGTAACAGTGGCCTGGAGAGCTATCTTATTTATCAGGAGGTCGCAGTTTGGCAACCCTCCTAGGTAATATTTTAATCTGTTCGCGAGGTAGACTGGGTTTTACTTTTTAAACTAAGGCAATGGGAAAATATAATGACAGTGGGTTTTTTGGAGGAAAGTGTATGTAAACAGAACATTTTAGAATGTTTAAAGTCGAGATGAAAGAGACGTGTTTCTCAAGGAGAATAGACTTATCCGGTCCTTTTTGAGAATAGAATGTTCGAGCCCCAGAGCTTCTTTTACTAACAGGCAGGCTCCCATAGACTTATACGAATTCTTTTCTTAAATTTATACATGGTCTTCCTTCGAAGGAACTGTAGACAACAAGACCTCTATTAAATACACTAATTTATTATTGATAAACATTCTGCTTGATGAAATTGGAAAATAGCATAGTGGTATGCTTTTTAGACAAGGGAGGACACTTTGATGTCTGCTTTCCAACAACATGTTTTTAAAACTGCAGAAAATAAAGCTTGAGCAAAACTGCAGAATCATTATGTAGCAGTGCATTCTGGAACAATTTATTTTTTAATTTTTTGATATTAAAAATAACCTGGTAAGATTGCTTTTTGGCCGTTTTAATTTTTAAATGTAGCCAACTTGGCTTTGCTCCAGTTTAGAATGAATTCTTTAAAAACAGGATTTTCCTGACTTACATTATTACACCCTGTCACTATCAATGGTGTCATCTGTGTTTTGTGTACACGTGATGTAAAAGATCCATATGGAATTGAGCTTGGGCTTCAGGCATGTGGAGATTCTTTGGGGGATAGAGAGAAGAAATTTCCCTGTCCCCACTTGTGTAGATGGAAAGTTCCCCAGGGCTAGAACAGGATTGCTCCATCAAGAAACATTTGGATCCTTTGGTTATGGCGTTTTCCCACTAGAATGGTGGTTGTAGTTTATTGCTCCTATCTAAAGGGGAGGGTTGTCTCACTTCAGGGCTGGTATATAGAGCTAAGCAAATTCAGGTGCAATCTGGAAAAGCCCTAGTAAGAGCTATTAGTGCTGTGCAGGTTTGATTATGCTGTAGGCCACTTATGGCCAGATACTTAGAGTCATTTTCAAATCTTTTTACACCTCCCTGATTCAGCCTATCACCAAGTGTAGCTGACTCCCTGAAGTGTCTATCAGATTTGCCCCTTTTTGTGTCCTTAGTCACCACCTTATTTTAGAATCTTATTTGTATTACTTGATATAAAAGCTTTCAAACTAGATTTCCTGACACTTGTCTTTGATCACTTCAGTTCATCCCCCACACAGCTGCCAGGATAATTTTCTTCAAATACCATTTTACCATATTACTTTTGGCTTAAGAATATGGAGTTGTTGGCTCGGCGCCTGTGGCTCAGGCGGCTAAGGCGCCAGCCACATACACCTAAGGTGGCGGGTTCGAATCTAGCACGGGCCTGCCAGACAACAATGATGGCTGCAACCAAAAAATGGCTGGGTATTGTGGCGGGCGCCTGTGGTCCCAGCTGCTTGGGAGGCTGAGACAGGAGACTCACTTGAGCCCAGGAGTTGGAGGTTGCTGTGAGCAGTGAAGCCATGGCACTCTACCTAGGGGGACAGCTTGAGACTCTGTCTCAAAAAAAAAAAAAAAAAAAGAATATGGAGTTGTTCCTAATAGCTATTTTAGGAAATTTAAACTTGTCAAATATTTTGCTTCTGTTTTTGACTTTATATTTGATTAAATGTATTCCTCACCTTGGTCCCTCTGTTACATACTGATCTTCTTATTCTAACCTATATTTTCATGTTTTAACAATAGAGTCTTTGCTTTTCATGTTTCCAAATTTGGCTCAAAATTTACCCGATTTAGGATGTCTGCCTGTGACACTTACTTTGGCCTTCTGGCACATGTAAATACAAATCCATTTTGCACACCATCTCATTTTAATACCTTAGTTTTGAATGCAGTGATCCAGTTATAATCTTTCCATGAACTAGAAATGACCTTTTGTGCTGTATAATTGCCTTTAAATAGTGAGAATAAGCTATTTTCCAGCACTTCTGGAATCAACTAAGAAATACCGGAATGCCCATATTTGTGTAGTAGAAATAAAAATAAAAAGCAAAGCTGTGCTTCATAAAGCATGCCCTTAGATTTGTGGAGCAATCAAATGAACAAGCTTCAGTTCTGGATTAGAAGACTGAAAGGGGAAAAAAAGCCAGGAATGGAATGAAGGTGTTGTGACTTCTCATCTGGTGAGGTTTTTTTTTTTTTATTGTTGGGGAATCATTGAGGGTACAAAGAACAAGGTTACACTGCTGGCATTTGTTGGGTGAAGTTCCTCTTATAATTGTGTCCCGCCCCAAAAGGTGTGTCACACTGTGACCCCCCACTGCCCTCCCTCCTTCCCTCTTTCCACTCTCCTATTCCCCCACCCTCCACCATGTACTAGCATCAGTTGTCCTCATATCATAATTGAGTACATTGGATTCTTGCTTATTCATTCTTGTGATGCTTTACTAAGAAGAATATGTTTCAACTCCATCCAGGTTAATACAAAAGATGTAAAGTTACCATCTTTTTTAGTGGCTGAATAGTATTCCATGGTATACATATACCACAGCTTGTTAAACCATTCCTGGATTGGTGGGTGTTTAGGTTGTTTCCACAATTTGGCAGTTATAAATCGAGCTGCGGTAAACAGTCTAGTGCAAATGTCCTTATGATAAAATTATTTTTTTTATTCTGGGTAGATGCCCAATAATGGGATTGCAGGGTCAAATGGGATGTGTAGTTTGAGTTCTTTGAGGATTCTCCATACTTCCTTCCAAAAAGGTTGTATTAGTTTGCAATCTGGTGAGCTTTTCTTGGTAGTACGTTTCCTTGTTCTCAGAGTGCCTGCCCTGAAGAATGTACATGTATTTGATGAAAATATTTCAGATTGTATATAGAACCAGCACACTGTACCCTATGACTGCATTAATGTGCAGAGCTGTGTTTTAATTAAAAAAAAAGGAAAAAAACAAAAAGAATGTACGTGTATGTATGGATAGATGGGTAGGGAGGGTCTTCTGGACATACTTGGTGAAAAAGGAAAGATTGTCTTACAGATAGCCAGTGGTTCTTAGCTTATGGTGTGTTTTCAGAATAGGATAGATTATTCCAGAGCCTATGAACTCATACATTTTGTTTAAAAAATATTTTTATCTTGCTAATTGACATTGCAATAATATAAACTGATACATTTAAAGAATAAAATTATTCTGGGTGGCGCCTGTGGCTCAAAAGTGTAGGGCGCTGGCCCCATATACTGGAGGTGGTGGGTTCAAACCCAGCCCTGGCCAAAAAATAAAATGAACTAAGTAAACAAAACATTAAAAAAAAGAATAAAATTATTCTAAAAGGAATTTGAGTTTATGACCTTGTAATAATTGAAAAAGGTTGCTTGTATATTTTGCTGTGTATGGGGGATGGTATGATTGTCTGGGCTGTGAATGACTACTCAGTGATGTCATCATGTTCCAATTTGCCTTATATTGACATGATTATGCAGTTTATAATGGACATTCCCAGTTGATGTATGTAGTTTTAGTGGCAACACGTAAGCTATGATGGTATTCACTTGTGTTTTGGTGGTGAACAGCTTTTTTTTTAAACATTCAATTGTGATTTTGTAAATATAGTTGTATATGTCACATTTTAAAACATCGCTTTAAAAAAAATTAGATTAATATAAGGGTACATATGAGTAGGTTACATTGTTTGTGTTTGTTAGGTAAAGTCTAAGTTGCAATTGAGCTCTTGACCCAGGAGGTGTGCCGTATACCCCTACATTGTACCTGATAGGTGAGAGCTTATCACACCCCCTCCGCTCTCCCTCTTTCTTGAGTTTAAATGTGTTTTTCTCTCTTGTGGGTGTGTAGTTGTTCATCTGTTAGTTTCATATTAATATTGAGTACATTGGATTCTTACTATTCAGCCACAAAGAAAGATGGAACTTTACATCTTTTGAATTTACCTAGACTATCCTCTTTGGAGAATATCTTCCTAAGTATCACAAGAATGGAAAAAGAAAACATTACCTTTTGCTTATTTGGTTCTTTTCATTGTAAGATCTGAGTTCTGGAAATATTGTTACCCTATGATAAGTCAGATCTTAGGTAGTCCAAGGACATGATCTACCATGTATGGGCTCTAGTATAATTTATTTCACTTCTTTGTACTTTGTTTTTATTAAGACATTTTCAACTGTTTTGCTGCTTAAGACTTTTATAACTACTGTTTGGATGCTTACGACATTTATAACTACTGTTTGGATGAGTGAATTTTTTTTCTTTTATTGAGACAGCATCTCACTCTGTCATCCTCAGTAAAGTGCTGTGGCATCATCATAGCTCACAGCAACCTCAAACTTTTAGGCCGGAGTGATCCTTTTGTTTGAGCCTCCCCAGTAGCTGGGACTACAGGCGCCCACCACCATGCCTGGTTAGTTTTTCTATTTTTAGTAGAGACAGGGTCTTGCTCTTACTCAGGTTAATTGAAATAACGATACACGATTTAAAAAGAATTTATTTATTTATTTTTTAAAGACAGAGTCTCACTTTGTTGCCCTCCCTAGAGTGATGTGGCATCACAGGTCATAGCAACCTCCAACTCCTGAGCTTAGATGATTCTCTTGCCTCAGCCTCCCCGAGTAGCTGGGACTACAGGTGCCCACCACAATGCCTGGCTATTTTTTTTGGTTGCAGTTTGGCCAGGGCAGGATTCAAACCCGCAACCCTCGGTATATGGGGCCAGTGCCCTACTCACTGAGCCACATGTGCCACCCTGATTCTTAAATATTTTTTTTTTTTTTTTTTTTTTTGAGACAGAACCTCAAGCTGTCACCCTGGGTAGAGTGCTGTGGCATCACAGCTCACAGCAACCTCCAACTCCTGGACTCAAGCGAGTCTCCTGCCTCAGCCTCCTAAGTAGCTGGGACCACAAGCACCCGCCACCTTATGTATATGTGGCTGGTGCCTTAGCCACTTGAGCCACAGGCACCAAGCCAGATACATGATTCTTAACGAAAATTTTCAACATTTGCCCATAAGGCATGAAGATTGTATTTTCAAGTGTTTATGGGAAGTTGATATTATTCAAATCTGACATGAATTGAACACACTGATCAAAGTTTACAAAAATTAGTAAGTCATTTCCATTCTTATGGAATTTATAATATACTAGCAGATTAAAAATGATGTACATAATTATAACATTAGGCAGATGGAAGAGATCTTATGTAGTTTGAGAAGATAAAAGATTTCAGAATATTGACATTTGGAACAACATGAATGACAGAAGCCAAGGAATGGTAAAAAGGATAAATTATTGAGTGAATATTTATTGTCTTCACAAAAGGATAAATTATTGAGTGAACATTTATTATCTTTACAAAAGTGATTTAACCACAAGACTTCTTTATTAAATAGACACCCATTGAATGTTGAAAAATATAATTTGCAAATATTACCTATACCTATACTGTATCTGGTATTCTGATATTTCTTTTTTACTAAAATACCATCAAAAAGTTGGTAATGAATGAAAATCATCCTTTTAAAAAGTAGAAAATAATGTTATATGACCTCTTTTTTTGGCAGTTAGATATGGTTTTTAAAAAATTTCTTTGCCTATATTGAGAATAGATATGTTTTAACTGTACCATAGCATAATATTTCAGTCCTAGAATTATGGCAACACTAAATTTTGAAATGATTAACCTGCTTATACATTTAGCAAATGTTTCTGGAACACATAGGTGTGCTAGGCTTTGTGAGGATTTAAAAAAGAAAGAACAAAAAGATACAGTTCTGATTTCAGGGAGTTTATTAGACGTTTAGAAACCTTCTAATCTAATAGGAGAGTAAGACATATACCTAATTACAGCAGGCCAGCTGTATGGTATTACCAGGCATTTAAATTCTTATGGGAATTAAGAAAGAAAAAGAGATCACTTTTGGCCGGAGGAATCAGGGAGCTGGACAAAAAATAACTTCTGTGCTGTCTGGTTATTAACATGTTTAACAACTCATATACCTACTGACCTCTATGCCGAGATTAAAGGGAAAGACAGACAAGAAGTTAGAATAGGCTTGTTTTCCAAGAGAAAGTTGGCCTGTTTGTTCTTGGAGTGTAGCTTCTTGTTTATTTAAATTGATATATTTCAAAGGACTTGTGCTTAGTGTTTGCTTTTATGTGAATATGAGTTTATGTAAGTTCTTATGCTGTTGTGTAGATTGTTAATTAGCCTTCCTACTGTGGTGAGAAGACTCCTAGCAACTACTCATAAACTCTAGTAGGGTTCTGAGTAATGCCTAACCAAAAAATGGGAGGACAGACAACCAACTATTTGTGTAAAAGTAATTATACAAATTACACCAATGTTAATAAGTTAAATCACTTAAAAAGTTTTTAGATCTTTTATCTGTAAAATGAATTTCTTAAAGATTTCCTTTAGTGTTTGGATCTTAATTGAGAATTAAGGGACCAAAACAGAAAATGGACCAGAAACATAAAGTGGTTGTGTTGAAGTTACAGATCTGGAGTCTTTGTTGTATATTGCCTCTCCACTTGTATTTATAAGACTGTTGATCAGACTTCACAGTCAGGGAGTCTAACCTTCTTTCTGGTTTAGTAAATAGGCCATTCAGACCTAGTGGGTCTAGGAGTGAGTCTTCTTTGGCCTCATGGTTGAGGAGGAGGCTCTTGTATGATTGGGTCTTCAGCACCTGGCAGATAATAGTTGCCTGGGACTGTCACAATGTGCTGTGGGGTGGCAGATGGGCCATTGTGTTCGCGTTCAGATTCCCCTTAGGCAGCCCTCTCACCCCTGATACTTTTATTCCATTACTTTCTGGTTTTAGGATATTTAAAAAATTACTTTAGAAAATTTTCAGATTATTTAACTTGGATCTTGGGAATTTTTAGAGCAAATCAGAATCTCAGATAAAATACCAAAAGGAGCATAGGTTGTTGGGTAACGACCACAATGGGATAGTGGAAAAACAAGTCATGCCTGACTCGTTTAATTTCCTCTATGATAAAGCATTATTTAAAGGGGGGGTAATAATACAGAATATCTGCAGTTTGGATTTTATAAGGCTTTTCTAGCTTGTCACTTATTTTTTAAAAACAAGTTTGGAAGCCAAATATTTTTGTAGAAATTTTAGGGTTTTCAATCTTTTTGAGTTTATAGAATGCTTTTGCATTACTATGAGTGCTCCAGAACAGTCCATGTTGTAACAAAATAGGACCTATTGGCTTGGCACCTGTGGCTCAAGTGCCTAAGGTGCTGGCCACATACACCTAAGGTGGCGAGTTCAAATCCAGCCTGGGCCTGCCAAACAATGATGGCTGCAACCAAAAAATGGCCAGGCGTTGTGGCAGGCACCTGTGGTCCCAGCTACTTGGGAGGCAGAAGCAGGAGACACACTTGAGCCCAGGAGTTGGAGGTTGCTGTGAGCTGTGATGCAACAGCACTCTACCCAGGGGGACAGCTTGAGGCTCTGTCTCAGAAAACAAAACAAAACAAAACAAAATAGGACCTATTATTGAGGGAGCAAGTAAAACTTACACAGGTGATATGACTATATTTTCTTTTTCTTAAAGGTAGGTCATGTAACACTAGGAGTTGATGTAGATACATAAAACCAGTGACCTACACTTTTTTATTCTCCAGCCTTATCATTTCATGATTGTTGAGGGCTCTTTTGATGCTCCCCACCTACAATCCTAAACAAAAATGTGATGGTTATCTTACATCTCAGATGGAGAAGTCAGTAGGCCTAAAGGGATGGGGTGAGTAGAGCCGGATTCCTCTAAATATCATTGTTTGTGGTCATTTGGTGGGGTGATTTTAAGGATATAAATAATAACCTTTTGAATGAGTTGTTATTGGAGATGTGTCCTTTAGGTCTATTTTCTTCATTACTTCTAAAAATTGAGCCCTCGGGAATAGTCACATTTAATTCATACGAAAACATTGCTTTCATTCTGTGATTTTAGGAGAAATCTATTGATTCATACAAAATCAGTTATGTTTTCCTCCTTTGATTTTAGGAGAAACCCAGGAAACTGGAGACTGTTAAGTGCATTTTTCAAGTGGTCATAGATGAAAAAAACTAAAAAAATTTTGGCTTAATGTCAGTTCACAGATAGATGTAGCTTATATAGTAACTATAGGTCAAGAACAAAATGTCAAACATTTTCTTGGGAGTAATGACTTTGATTTTAGGCTAGCACCTTCTTCACGTCATCTCTAGCCTTGACTGTATCTGTACTTGAGAGAATCTAATAAGCAGGAGGTAATTAAAGTATCATCATGTACCCTACACAGTACACATAATATCTTCCAACATTCCTTTTATGTGGATGAATAATCAGTGTTTCCAGAAAAGGCCACTCCTTCATTTATACTGGTTGTTATAAACTGGGGGCGATTTTGTCCCCTAGGAGACATTTGGCAATGTCTGGAGATATTGATTGTTATAACTGGAGGATTGGTACTGGCATCTAGTGATCAGTGGCCAGAGATTTTGATAAGCATCCTATAATGCACAGAACAGCCTTCCAAAATGAAGAGTTATCCAGCCCCAATGTCAGTAGTGTGAAATTGTGAGAAACTCTAATTTATACCCTAGGATTCCAATCTTTCTTTCCTACTCAAGGGTGGTTTCCCCTTGCTTTCTTGTAAAATGCTTTGTCTGCTCTATTGAAAGACTTTCTTTATTTAGTTCTCTCAGATTTGCATATCCAGCTATTTCTTTGACACTCCTTGAATGTCTAATACTTACCACAGTCTCCAGCCTCTAACATTTTCTTCCTCCAGCCTTCTCCAAATCAATATGGTAAGTCCATTTTTTCAGTTCCCTTATAATCGACCTTTTCTATTCCATTTATGTTGTATATCTAATGTTAACAAATTCTTTTTTTTTTTTTTTTTTGCAGTTTTTGGGTGGGGCTGGGTTTGAACCCACCACCTCTTGCATATGGGCCCCGAGCCCTACCCTTTTGAGCTGCAGGTGCCGCCCATGTTAACAAATTCTATTGGCTATACCCTCAACATACATCCTGGATCTGACTATTTCTTATCTTCTCTAGCACCCAGCTTGCCATCACCCTGGTCCAAGACACTGTCATCTCTTTCCTGGATTTGGCAGTAGGATTTTAAATGGTCCTCCTGTCTTTAATCTAGCTCCTCCAGTTTATTTTTGGTGCCGTTGCTAGAATAATCCTGTTAAAATATAAATCAAATCTTTTAGTCCTTATACAGGACTTTCAAATGATGTATTATTTATTTATTTATTAATGTTGGTGAATCATTGAGGGTACAAGAGCCAAGTTACACTGCTTGCAGTTGCTGGATAAAGTCCCTCTAATAACAGTATCCCACCTCCAAGAGCTGTGTCACTCACTGTGGTCCCCCACCCTCCTCCCTTTTTCCCCCTCTCCACTGTCCCATTCCCCCTCCCTGCACCATGTACTAGCATCATTTGTCTTATCAGAATTGAGTATATTGGAGAATCTTGCTTCTCCATCCTTATGATGCTTTACTAAGAAGAATGTATTTCAGCTCCACCCATGTTAATACAAAAGATGTAAAGTCACCATCTTTTTTAGTGGCTGAATAGTATTCCATGGTGTGCATATACCACAGCTTATTAATCGATTCCTGGATTGGTGGGCATTTAGGTTGTTTCCACAATTTGGCAGTTGTAAATTGAGCTATTGTAAACAGTCTAGTGCACATGTCCTTACGATAAAATGATTATTTTTTTCTTCTAGGTAGATTCCCAGTAATGGGATTGCAAGATCAAATGGGAGGTCTAGTTTGAGTACTTTGAGCAACAGTTCTCAACCTGTGGGTCGCAACTCCTTTTTAACAATGAACATACATTGCGGCATTAGGAAGGCTGAAAACTACTGACTTTGAGGATTCTCCATACTTCCTTCCAAAGGGTTGTATTAGTTTGCAGGTCCCACCAGTAGTGTAAAAGTATACCCTTCTTTCCACAACCATGCCAGCATCTGCAGCTTTGAGACTTTGTGATGTGGGCCATTCTCACTGTGGTTAGGTAATAACTCAGTGTGGTTTGATTTGCATTTCTCTGATAATTAGGGATGATGAGCATTTTTTCATATGTTTGTTAGCCATTTGTCTGTCTTCTTTAGAGAAGGTTCTATTAAGCTCACTTGCCCATTGATATAAGGGCAAGTAATGTGGGATTGGTACTGGCATCTAGTGATCAGTGGCCAGAGATTTTGATAAGCATCCTATAATGCACAGAACAGCCTTCCAAAATGAAGAGTTATCCAGCCCAAATGTCAGTAGTGTGAAATTGTGATAAATTCTAATTTATACCCTAGGATTCCCATCTTTCTTTCCTACTCAAGGGCGGTTGGCTCTTTTTTTGTTTAGAGTTCTCTGTAGATTGTAGCTATTAAGCTTTTGTCTGATTCATAACATGCAAATATCTTTCCCCATTCTGAAGGTTGTCTGTTTGCTTTGGTTATTGTCTCCTTAGTTGTACAAAAGCTGTTAGTTTAATTAAGTCCCATTTGTTTATTTTTGTTATTGCGATTGCCACTGGAGTCTTCTTCATAAAGTCTTTCCTCAGGCCAATCCCTTCAAGTGTTTTCCCCACATTTTCTTTGAGGATTTTTATTGATTGAGTTATGCCTTATATTTAGATCTTTTATCCTTCTTGAATCAACTTTGGTGAGTGGAGAAAGGAATGGGTCCAGTTTCAGTCTTCTACATGTGGTTATCCAATTCTTCCAGCACCATTTATTGAATAGGGATTATTTCCCCCAGTGAATGTTCTTATTTGGTTTATCAAAGATCAGATGGCTGTAAGATTTCAATTTCATCTTATGGTTTTCTATTCTATTCCAGGTGTCTGTCTCTATTTTTGTTCCAGTACCATGCTGTTTTGATTGCTGTGGCCTTGTAGTACAGCCTAAAGTCTGGTAGGCTAATACCCCCAGCTTTGTTTTTATTACTAAGTATTTCCTTAGCTATACAGGTCTTTTTCCTGGTTCTATGCAAAATGAAGAATTATTTTTTCTAAATCTTGAAAGTATGATGTTGGTATTTTAATGGGGATTGCACTGAATCTGTAGATTGCTTTGGGAATTATAGACATTTTAACAATGTTGATTCTTCCCAGCCATGAGCATGGTATGTTCTTCCATTTGTTAATATCTTCTGTTATTTCTTTTCTTAGGGTTTCATAATTTTCTTTATAGAGGTCCTTCACCTCTTTTGTAGGTATAGAAAATAATTTTATATATAAAAATTTTATATACAAATTCCCTTTGAAGCTACTGTGAAGGAAATTTATTTATTTATTTTTTTGAGACAGAGTCTCACTCTTTTTCCCTGGTTAGAGTGCCATGGCATCATAGTTCACAGCAACCTCAAACTCCTGGGCTCAAGTGATCTTCTCGCCTCAGCCTCCCTTGTAGCTTGGATTACAGGTGCTTGCCACAATACTTGGCTAGTTTTTGTATTTATATATATATATATATATATATATATATATATATATATATTTAGTTTTTCTATTTTTAGTAGAGAAGGAGTCTTGCTCTTGCTCAGGCTGGTCTTGAACTCCTGAGCTCAAGGTGTCCACCTGCCTTGGCCTCCCAGAATGCTAGAATTACAGGCATGAGCCACCACGCCCACCCTCAAATAACTTTTCTTAAAACTCAGAATAAAAACCGAAGTGCCTTCAATGCCCTTATTGTTATTTTTTTAGTACTGAGAATACAAAGAACCTGGTACAAAAAAGTACTCAGTAAATTAGTAAATGGAAATGGCACTTAACTATGATACACAACATTCTTATGGTAAACACAGTGATCTTTTCATAGGCTATTTTTATAATACTTTTTGGTATAGGTGAGTGGCATTAAGTCATATTTAGAGAAATCTATTTTATAGGATGAGGCAGAGAGAGCTGATATAATATAATCCTGGTATATAGCTCTGCTGTCAGGTTTAATCCAAGGATATATATTAATGTATCAAGAGGAATTGACAGACTTTATACCCATCACGCAGTTCTCAAATTTTCCTCAATTATGCTTTGAAAAACTTTGATATATAACAAATTAGAGTAATGTGACATACCTGAGGTGTAGAAATTCTGTATTTTCAGAGTTTAAGAGTTATGTGTTGTGTTAGAAACCAACAGATTGGGTTCCTGAACAGAGTTTATTTTCTCACGGTTTAGAGGTTAGAAATCCAAGAGCAAGGTGTTAGCAGATTTGGTTTCTCTTGGGGAGTTTCTCCTTTGTTTGTACATTGCCCTTTTGCTTTGTCCTCATAGGGCCTTTCCTCTGTGTGTTTACACTCTTGGTGTTTCTTCCTCTTCTTGTAGGGACCCTAGTCTTAGTAGATAAGGGCCATACCCTTATCACCTCATTGAACTGAAATTACTTCCTTAAAAGTCTTATCTCCAAATACAGACATGTTGGGTGTAGAGTTTCAACTTGTGAATTTTTGGGGAATACAGTGCAGTTCATAACACATTTGAACAGTCAGCTGAGCTGGACCTATAATCGAAAATTGAGGAAAATAACAAAGGATTGATGTGGCTGCTCTGCTTGATGGTAATTTGAATTTAGCCAAAGGAGTATTCCTGGATAGAAGCAAGATTGTCTTTTTTTTTAAGACAGGAGCCTCAAGCTGTCCCCCTGGGTAGAGTGCCGTGGCATCTCAGCTCACAGCAACCTCCAACTCCTGGGCTCAAGCGAGTCTCCTGCCTCAGCCTCCCAAGTAGCTGGGACCACAGG
>CAUYQV010121010.1:0-25923 GCA_963574575.1 Galagoides demidoff
CACCTGTGGTCCCAGCTACTTGGGAGGCGGAGGCAGGAGACTCGCTTGAGCCCAGGAGTTGGAGGTTGCTATGAGCTGTGATGCCATGGTACTCTACCCAGGGGGATAGCTTGAGGCTCCATCTCAAAAAAAAAAAAAAAATACCTCATTTCTACAAAAAGTTAAAAAAAAAATAGCCAGGCTTGGTGGTGCACACCTGTAGTCCTAGCTACTTGAGAGGCTGAGCCAGGAGGCTGGCTTGAGCCCAGCAGTTATGCTCACACTAACCAGGGCAACAGAAAAAAAAAAAAGATGCAAAAAACCCTTCCTTGTCCAAATCTCAACCAAAATTCTTAGACTTCTTTGTTATTCTCCTTCATGCACCTTAAAATTCCACTTAACTGTACCTCCCACCTTCCCTCAACAGGTCCTGCCTTTTCTTTCTTTTCTTTTCTTTTTTTTTTTTTTAGTGTAACAAAGAGAAATTTTATTTAAGAATAAAGACAAAGTTTATACCACTTCCAAAGAGAGTTGGAAGTCGGTCCCTCCCCTGAAGGAGAAGAGGTGAGAGAGATCAGATCCTGCCTTTTTCTATACTTAGGACTTTTGTTTTCATTCTCTTCCCTTTCAGTTCTCTTGGATTGTCTTCACATTCTTGCTTGCTGTCCAAACCCCACCTGAATGGATCAGCTAATATGTTTTTGGTTGTAAGAGACATAAAATCCATCCCAGAAGGGTAAAATAGTAAGAGAGAATTTATTGACTCACATAAAAAGCCAGGAATAGTTCAGGCTTCAGGTATCCAGGCATACATGCAATGCCCTCATGATCCGGTTCCTGACCCTCTGCAAGAATTGAATCCCTATATTATCCATATCTTTACAGTCCCAATACCAGTGGAAAGGTAAAGTTTATCTTTCCATAGCTCTTCAAAAACTCTTGTATTCACTCTGACTGAGTTATCCTAAGTGATACATTATCCTAGGAGCCAATCATAGTTAGCAGATTTGAAACAATGAATGGCTCATGCGTGGCTTCCAGGACCTGTCCCTTGAGTAGGAGGTAGAGGACCACCCAGACCACGGTGTGCAACAGTAGGGAAAAAGGTAGATTCTCCCCCAAATCTAGAGATGGTACAGGAAGAAAGAGTAATGGATTCGGAGAGAGAAAACTTCATATGTCTATCAGATTATCTATCAAGGTCCAGCTCAAATTTTATTTCATTAATGAATAATTCAATTCATCTCCACTGAAAATAACTCTCTCCTCTAAACGCCCATTACATTTTATACCTACCCTTCTGATAACAACTGATCACGTTTTGCCTTGTATAGTGTTCTTTCTGCAAACTCCAAGGACAAAGACCACCTTATGCTTTACTTTGTATTTGCACTCAGTGCCCCATTATAAATAGTAAGCGTGTTGAAAGTTTATTGAAAGAATAAATTAATAAAATGCCTAAAAAGTATTGAAATCAATAACTTTTAATTATAAACTTATTGTTCCATTTTTCTCCCATCATTTTTTTCTTTTTTTGCAGTTTTGGCCAGGGCCAGGCTTGGACCCACCACCCCTGGTATGTGGGGCCAGTGCCCCTACTCCTTCAGTTGCAGGCACCGCCCACTTCTCCCATCATTTTTACCAGTTTTTTGAACTTTTCAATTGGTCACTCACTCTCTCTGCAGAAAAGAATAACTTTAAATAATCACTTGCAAAATCTTGAATAATTAGACTAAAATACAGGTGAGATTCATAATACTTTCACCTCAGTGTATATATCAAACTCTTTCCCCCATTATATTAAATGGAATAATTTCAATGTATATTTTACTAAGTAAAGGAACATTGCTGAAGGTTTACAAGTAACAGGGACTATAAATATACTCTGAAAAATTCACCAAATAATCTTCTGATTTTAGTAGGATAAAAAAGCATCAGAGTGTTAAAAAGAAACCACCTGTGCAACACTCTAGTGCAACCCATGCCAGTCTGTGGCCTGTTTTAAGAACTAAGCCACACAGCAGGAGGTGAGCAGTGGGCAAGGGAGTGAAGCTTCATCTGTATTTACAGCTGCTCCCCATCAGTCACATCACTGCCTGAGCTCCGCCTGCTGTCAGATCAGCTGAAGCGTCAGATTCTCATAGGAGCATGAACCCTACTATAAACTGCACATGTGAGGGATCAAGGTTGCATGCTCCTTATGAGAATTTATTTCTTTATTTCTTTATTTATTTAGACAGAGTCTGACTCTGTCACCCTGGGTAGAATGCTGGGGCATCATAGCTCACAGCAACCTCAAACTCTTGGGCTAAAGGGTTCCTCTTGCCTCAGCCTCCCAAGCAGCTGGGACTATAGGCATGCGCAGCTAGTCTTGTTATTTTTAGTAGAGACAGGGTCTTGCTCTTGCTCAGGCTGGTCTCAAACTCCTGAACTCAAGCAATCCAGAGCGCTAGGATTGAGTCACCATGCACAGCCTCCTTATGCAAATCTAATGCCTAACGATCTGAGGTGGAGCTGAGATAGTGACGCTAGCCCTGGACCGTCTAGTTGCAGGAAAACAAGCACAGGGCTCCCGCTGATTCTGCATTATGGTGAGTTGTATAAATATTTCATTATATATTGCAATATAATAATCATAGGAATAAAGTGCACAGTGCTTGTGATGTACTTGAATCATCCCCCAACTACCCTCCCTACTGGCCAGTCCATGGAAAAATTATCTCTCATGAAACCAGTCCCAGGTGCCAAAACGGTTGAGCACTGCTTCTTCAGTAAACAAAATGTCTTCCTGGGGACAAAGTTTCTCCCACACTCTAAAATTTACTAGCAAAACAGGGAAGGAAGTTGCCAGAGACAGAGCTGGAGGGAGAGTGAGGGATCACCAAGGAACTGAGGCGATTTGTGCTGCCTCCTAAATTTGCTATTGTTCTTTCTTCAGCCAATAGACAGTACGCCCCGGACAGGTAGGATGGGAGAATTACAGTGGGAGACCGAGCAGCGGGTGTGGAGGAGGGAGAGCCAAAGAAAACAAGGAAGCATAATTAAAGCTGTCTTCCTTAATTGTCATAACTCAAGGTGTAAAATGTGCTAAATTGAATTTTAAAATCTCTAAAAGATCTAGGAAATCATTTGCGTCTCTCTTCATTCGATGCCAAAATAGCCAGAGAATCTTTGTTTTTCTATTTAAAATAAACATCATTGCTGGAACTGGAGGTCGTTGCATGAAGTGAATTAAGCAGGCACAGAAAGATAAATATCACAAATCCTCACTTGTCTGGGATCGCTAGAAAAATGGTTCCAGTGAAGGAGGAGTAGAATGGTATTCATGAGAGGTTTAGATGAGTAGGGAGGAAGAGGGAGATTAAGAGACGTTGGCTGGAATTTGGTTAATGGGTACAAACCTACAGTTAGAAGAATAAGTTTTAATGTTCAATAATAGAGCCAAGTGACTACAGTTAACAACAATGCAGTGTATAGTTCAAGATTTCTAGAGGAGAGGACTTGAATATTCCCAACACAGAAACAACAAATACTCAAGGTCATGAACTCCAACCTCCCTGACCTGATTATTACACATTTTGTGCATTTGATAAAATATCACATGCACTCCAAAAATATGTATAAATATCATGTATCAATAAAAAATTAAAAGCAGGTAGTACCAGTAGCTCAGTGGGGAGGGCACCAGCCACATACACCAGGGCTGGCAGTTCGAAACCAGCCAAGGCCAGCTAAAATCAACAATGACAACTGCAACAGAAAAATAGCCTGACATTGTGGTGGGTGCCTATAGTCCCAACTACTTGGGAGGCTGAGGCAAGAGAATCACTTAAGCCCAAGAGCTGGAGGTTGCTCTGAGCTGTGACACCACAGCACTCTACCCAGGGCAATAGCTTGAGAGTCTGTCTCGAAAAAAAAAAAAATTAAAAGCAACTTTAAAATAATCAAATATCATTATTATGCTCATTAATAGCATATTTTGAATGGTCGGATTTAGCTCTTGGGATCAATGTTGTTTCATCTTGTCTTGCAGTAATTTGAACAGAGTGACACTATGCTTAAAAAAATTTTTTTTGAATTGACTTATTTGGCCATCATCACATTCTAACTCTGTAGTCCTCAATTCCCAGGCTGCAGGACCAATACAGGTCCACGGCCTGTTAGGGCACAGGCTGCACAGCAGGGTTGAGCAGCAGGTGAGTGAGGGAAGCTTCCTCTGCATTTGCAGCTGCTCCCCATGGCTCCCATCACCGCCTGAGCTCCTATGATGTTACCTCCTATGACATCAGCAGCAGCCTTACCTTCTCATAGCAGCATGACCTCTACTGTAGCCCGTGCATGCTAGGGTACGTGCTTTCCATGAGAATCTAATCCACTCCCCCCCATATTTGGAAAATCGTCTTCCATGAAACTGATCCCTGGTGCCAAAAAGATTGGGGACCATTGTTCTGACACATTCCCTAAACTTCATTACAAAAAATTTTGAATGACTTTTCTTCACGACTGAAAACTCTCTCCTTCCCTTCTATCTGCTGGCCTGAGTGCTAGCTATAATCAACGTGAGCAATGAATAGATAAATTGAAATGATAGATTAATGGCTGATTTGATATCATCATAACAACTTATGTAATTGGGGTACCAATGAAATCTTTATTCATTCAACAATCAATATTAATTGATTAAACCTCTACTATGTACCAGAAACTGCATGGGGACAATATAGTGATAACAAGTGTTGTTAACTTAGGCTACTACAACAGCTCTCTGGAATAATATTTTTTATTCCTTATAGTACAGGAAGAACATGATAACATCCTACTAACACTTTATATTGACTTTTTTCAGCACCATCGGTGTTACCAGGTTACATGACTAAATAAGGTCCAGTGAGGAGAATGAGAATTTTTGTGGGGCTGTTTTTCAAAAAATCTTTTCAAGGGCTAGCAAAATAGATGCTCCGTGTTTTGATTTCAACCAGAAATGGAAGTCTCCTCTCGTCACCGTGTGTCAGGATTTCTCAGCCCAGTCAGCTTCACAGACTTTCATTCCATTTAAAATAATCTTATCTTACAAGCAGAAGTGACAGCTGAGTGAAACGAAGACAATTTCTCGAGTCGAAGCAGTAATTATTTCCATTTTTCATTAAAGCAGCCCATTCAGGAGGAAGGATCAGAGAAAAAGTTCAATTAGGAAATAAAACTGCCATTAAAACGGAAGGGAGCTGGTGGAAGGAAATACGTAAACAAGATGAATGTGATTACCTTGGAAAATGGGGGAAAAAACAAATAACGGTAAACACTAATAACAAACATTTTGCATATCTGAAATAACCTTCTATCTTGAAACCTCCAGAATCAAAGGCAAATGAACAAACCATTAGAATGCACGGGAAGAAAAAGCAAAGAAAGCTACTGGCTTTCCCTGTCTCCTTTAGCAAAGGAAAATTCAATGCAAAAGGAAAATAAAAATTCAAGGATTTGTTTTCCTGCCTCACTCTTTGCTCCTTAACATTCTTGGGAGGGCTGAGTTTTCTTTGAAGATGTTTTCCTGCGGTGGGTTGTCTATCCTCTGTGAGCTCCCTGGGATCACAAGAGCAAGATAGGGTCGGAGTGTTTGGGCCAGGATGGGTAATGCTTGTGTTTCTTGGAAGGAAATACACTCTTTTCCTTCTCGGCTTCATTTTTTCCCCTGCTGTGGTGCTTCTGAGTGGAGGGCAAAGACAGAATGGGAAGGCGGGTCCTAACATTTCTGCAATCCAGCTCCATGTCCTCCAGAAACCTCCTGCAATAAACTCATGCCAAGCTCATCGGCATAAGGACAGGAGACCTGGAATCTACAACCCTCACCGGTAGGACTCGCTGGCACTCGCTGTGCCAAGCGGCATCTCTACAAACCCTCAGTCTTTGCGTGGTGTTTTCTCCGTCTGTGCCAAGATATACCTTCTGTGGCTGTATTTTTGCCTACAAGTTAGAAATTCTGCAAGGATTGTTAATTCCATCTTAATCAAGAGAATCAGAAATCAAGGGGAGGTTATAAAGCTTAAAATCCTTACCACGATTATAGAAACCTTATCTACTCTCAGTGATGTATACACCTTCAAGGGAAAGAAAAATAGGTGAAAGGAAACAGTTATTAGGGGGAAAAGCTGAATGCTGTTAGTAAGCACTCTGATGGAGTTATTGCATGTACACTGCCACCGTCACAGCGTCCCTTTGCTCCCTCAGCCTGGCATGAGATAACTGGTGCTGAGAAGCCCTGGGTCAAGCACTTTCATCAGACTTCAGAATCAGATTTCTCACTGCAGAATTGGGAAAGTCATTGACCTTCCGTAGGCCTCAATTTCCTCATCTGTAAAATGGGAATTAAATTTGATAATACTACACATAGTCCATGCTCTAAATCAATCGTTAATTTTATCCAGAGACCATGAAGAAAAAAATGCAGAGAAAGGGGGCATTATCAGTAATTAAGAGGCAAGTCTGTTTTAGAAATAGCTTTGCATCCACAGCCTGTTTAAGTTTCATAGTGAACAATTCCGCTCAATGGGGAACTAATTCAATTGTGCTTCTGTGCCCAGTATCAGATGGGAGGATGGGGACAAACAATAGGTTAGAACTTTGTTGATCTCATCACAAATTTCTCCAATGCCTGTACAAGGTCACGTTTAGAAGCAACATTGTCTCATCTACAGGAGGAAGATACCTGTGACGGTCAATTTTATATGTCCATTTGATGGGCTAGGGGATGTCCAGAGAGCTGGTAAAACGTTATCTCTGGGTGTGTTTGTGAGGGCATTTCTGGAAGAGGTTAGTACTCAAATTGGTAGACTGAGTAAAGATGACCCTCACCAATGTGGGTGGGCATGGTCCAGTCTATGGGGGGCTTGAACAGAATACAAAGGTAGAACCAGGGCAACTTTGCTCTTTCCACTTGGGCTAGGACATCTGTCTTCACTTGCCCTTGGGTATTGGTGCCCATGAGTCTCAGTCCTTTTGACTCAGACCAAGACTTCAAAGGAGCTTGAGAAATTTCATCCTGACTCCTTGGTATAAAGAATATTTTGAATCAAAGGCTCTTGGAGATTGACAGGCCTTGAAGAAGCTTTCCCTCTCTCTTCATAAAACTAGACAGACCCATCTATTGTCTTTTGTTCCCCCTTCTAATTATCCCAATATTTTTCAGGAAAGAAAATAAGAATGCAACTAGACCTGGCCTAAATAATTTAAATATAATATCTGTCTTTCAAGATCATTTATATGTCAATCTCTGCCCCCCATCACCCATTCATTCTTTCAAGTATCTATTCAGCCTCCCTACTAACCATTTATTGCCCCCAAACAGAATAATATTCTATATTTTACTATATTCTTCATCACTCCCTCTCCTCTCTAAAATGAGGGTATAGGCTCGGCGCCTGTGGCTCAATTGGCTAAGGCGCCAGCCACCTACTCCTAAGGTGGCAGGTTCGAATCCCCAGCCTGGGCCCGCCAAACAACAATGATGGCTACAACCAAAAAATGGCCAGGCGTTGTGGCGGGCACCTGTGATCCCAGCCACTTGGGAGGTGGAGGCAGAAGACTCGCTTGAGCCCAGGAGTTGGAGGTTGCTATGAGCTGTGATGCCATGGTAGTCTACTCTAGCTTGAGGCTCCGTCTCAAAAAAATAAATAAATAAATAAATAAAATGAGGGTATATAAATTTCTGGACCCCCCCACTGGGATATTGAGTAATCACTCTGTGATTCTCCTCCTGTGCATGGGAAATAATTCCCTTTCTCCTGTTAACATGCTTTATTGTGAGTTGACCTGTCAGCAAACCTTCTGGGGTGAAGCGAAAGTTTCAGCTCACTCCCACAACTCATAACCATTAGCCCCCCAAGTCTTGGGCCATCAGGTTTGGGCTGGAACTACACCACCACCTGCCCTTGGCCTTCAGCTTTTGGACAGTGCATCATGGAACTGCTCGGGCTCCATAATAGTATGAATCAATCCCTCAGAAGAAATCCTTTTCTGTATATCTAGATATCTTTATCTCTCTTTATATACAAATATACAAATTTATATATAAATTCATGTGCAATTTAAAATAGTTTAACATAGTAAATTCCACACGAACTTTATGTCCACCATGTATATGTTACGCCTGAATGTTTGTGTCCCTTCAAAATCGACGTGTTGAAATCCTACCCCCTCAACATGATGGCACTAGGAGTTGGGGGGCTTTGGGAGGTGATTAGATCATGAAGGTAGAACCTTTGTAAATGGGATCAGTACCTTTATAAAAAACACTCCAGTAAGCCACTCACACCTTCTATCATGTGAAGACACAGGGGCAGGCCGCTGTCATGGACTCAGAAGGCAAGATCCCACCAGACACCACATCTATCAGTACCATGATCTTGAGCTTCCCAGGCTCCAGAACTGTATGAAATAAATGTTTGTTGCTCATCAGCTCCCCAATTTATGGTATTTTTGTTTTAGCAAGGCAAATGGACTAAATATCCTGTTGTCTCCATATCTCCAGAGAAGCCTGCCTAGTACATGGCCATAAACCCCACTGAGAAAAGAATAAGGATCACATCATCACATCTCCCAACTCCTGCCTCTCATGAAGCTGTGTGCCTTTGGGTGTAACTGTTAATCTTTTTCTAAATTTCAGATTAATATGAGGGTACAAAGGGTTAGGTTGCATTGTTTTGTGTTGGTTAGGTAAAAGGGTTAGGTTACACTGTTTTGTGTTTGTTAGGTAAAGTCCAAGTTGTAGTTGAACCCTTCACTCAGGAGGTGTGCCATATACCTCTACCTTGTGCCTGGGAGAGCTCACCCATCCCCCTCCCCCTCCCCTCCCCCCTCCTTCTTCCCCCTCACTTGAATGTCCCTGTGTCTTTCTCTTGCACGGGTTTCTAGTTATTCATCTGCCAGTTTCATCCCTTCATCCTTCTAAACAAGCCTCTCCTTCGTCATCCGTACATGGTGGTTTCAGCAGGATCGACTTTGTTGGGTGAACGGTTTGCTATCCTCCTGTCTGGCCAATGGCAGCCCTTGTATAAATATTACCTGTTATTGACTAACATTGCTGCTTCTCTCCCAGGTTCCTAAAGTTAGATGTGAAGCACGTAGGAGACGTTTCCACAATGAGGTCAGTTCAAGGATGCCGCACTTGGCCTCGCACCTACCGGTTCTTGCACCTACCAATAGCAGAGTGGCCACATTCAAATGAAAGAGATTAATTGCCTGCTCTGACATCTGAACGGGAAGCGAGCTCCAACTTTTGGCTCTAAAAACAGTACTAAACCAGTTCATTTTAATCCCATGCTGATCCCCTCCCTCTGATTCTTTTCCTTTCTTGTTTGTAAGTGACTAGGATGTCCTGGTGGCTGGTAGTAGCTGGCCCCACCGTGACTTCAAAGTGACGAGACCAAGGCACTGCCTCCAGAAGCTACGTTATCTCTGAGCAGATGACTCGTGTCCAGAGGCGGTAATCATTTCAAACTAGCCAGGAGAGGGAAGACGAGCTAGCCGTAATAATGTTAGTCAGGTAGCGCTTGCTGCCTTATCAGCCCCAGCAGACAGAAGCTTGCGCTGACAATCCTGCACCAGAGGGTAGGATAAAAGAGGAATTAGAAAATAGCTACCTTCAGGAGATACCGGGCTTCCAAATTCGATATGCAATTGTAATATAGATAACATGGAAAAACAGATAATAAATACAGCTTTTAATTCAAACATGACCTTCAAAGGGCTTTTTCCTTAGAAACACAATTGAAAAGTTCCAAACCTTTGAAAGAGCTGATTTGAACAATGAGCTTGTTCCTTCATCCCCCTCCCCCTCCCCCAGCCCTGTCTAACGGGGCCCATCAGAGACCATCCTCAATAATGGCCTTGCAGTGTACTTTTATCACATTTTATCGCATATTCTGAAGTTCTTTATCACAATGGAAAGATAGGCTTCCTTTACTACCGGTTTATCTCCTTCTAAAGGTATCTTATCAATATTCCCTAGGCATGCCTATGAGGATCTCTAAATGACAGCACAGAACAGTCTATGATAAACGGGAACATTGCTGCCTCTCTGATCAGCGGGCGAGATAAAGAGAATGTGGCCAGCCGGAAAAATCAACTGGGCTTGGCTGGAGTGTCAGGATCATCTGTAATGTGGCAGGGAATGATTCATTACTGAGCGCAGGGACCCTCCTGAAGTTGAAGGGAACCAGGCAGGATGAGGTCAGAACGCCCCAAGTTCCTTAAAGAAGTCGCTCCCAAGATAGCCAAGTGGCCGCCTCCATTGTCCTTGAGAAGCAAAGGTTTTGTATTAAACTGTTCTCTCCTGAAGCCATATTTTACAGGTGCCAGAGCCAAAGCATTTTAATTGAGCTGAACTATGTGCGTGCATGAGGGCCTCTTAGGATCAAGCACCCTCTTCCCACCATGACATTGAAACAAAGATAGTTTCTGCCACTTAACAGTGTGTAAATCACACAGAAAATCTTGCAAGGACAGAGATCACTGCAGTGTCCTTGATGTCTCAGTTCCTCCATGTTCCATGCCCCATATCCTTGACCTCTGCTTGGAAGTGGACCATTTGCATCTTGTAGAGAAATCTGTCTATGAGATAAGAGGGTGTATGTCGGGACCATGGGGAAACTCTTCCCCTTTGGCCTCTGAAGGTTCTCCGAAACATCCACTGACCAAAAGGATAGATAGCCATGCAAATGTAGTCATGTGCTTGGAGGGAGAGTGACAGAGACCAATTACCCCCACCACGCAGTGGGGTACACATGGTTATAGACACTTCATCCTAGGGGAAAGGGATATGGGGAAGTGTGGATGATTGGGGGGGCAAAAAATCTGGGGGGAGTTCAATGGGCTTGAAGGACATACAGTGGCTTAGGACAATGTCTTCTAGTGCTGCAGAGCAGACAACGGTTTGTGACAAAATCTGTCCAGGTGTTAACAGACTTTAGCCTTTTTCATGTGATGAGTTCAGTCAACTCAGAAACTCAGGGAAGGGACTGGCGGTGATTGTTTTCTTCTTTGGTGGGTCTGGACTTCCGGCAGGTAAGGGAACTTCAGGGAACAGCTTCATCCTACACGTTGAGAGGGACAGAGGACGGAGGGACAGGAATGAAGGGAGAGGGGAAGATCAGAGACAGCTCGAGGCTTCTTCTTCAGCTCAGCATGACAAAGTGCCCTTTTAGGGGGTGTCAGTTTCTGATCCCCAACAAGGGGTAAATAGAAAGTTTGCTTTATTCGACCAGCATGCGAACATCTGCCATCTTCGCTCACTTCCTACTATGCCATAAAACAAAATGTTTAAAACCAGATTAGATGACTGGTCTGGTTAAGATAGACTGGTACACAAAGGAATTAAATTCCACCAAGTATAACAAGATGCACACTCTCCCTTTTAACGCCTTAGATTTGGAATGTATCTTATCAGAGAAGACCTTCTCGTCCTAAAGCAATCCTGGTTCTTGTCTAAAGAACGTTGGAAAGACCCTCTATGTATTCCCTGACTAATAAAATAAAAAGACATAAACATAACCTATGAAAAGTAATAAGAATTCAATCTGAATAATAACTATGTTTACTAATCCAAAAACAGATGAAGTGATACTGCTCAGAAAACTCCCTAATCGTATCTGTTAAGTGCCTGCCCACCAGATGCAAAACCATCCAAAGCCTTATGATGTTACAGATGACCTACAAGGCAGGTCAATGACCCCAATAGACACCATGATCCCTTTGGCTGGACAGAAGAATTGCAATTCACAAGCAATTGAGCGGAAATTATTTCCTCTCTGGGGCAGTTGAATGAACATAACAAAATCATGAAGGCTGTGACTTGGGTTCGCTTAGCTGTTCAAAAACAATGCTAATGATGTCCAGGTTGCCGGGTCAAACCCCATATGGGAGAAATAGTATTCCATCGCCTGGGTGGCTTCAGGAGCAAATGTCCCTGGGTCACATGAGGACCCAGCACCAAGACTTCACCAAAATCCACCAGCACATCTGGGAAAGCAGTTCTGCCCATTGAGTATGATTCCTTAAAGGAAAACACAGGTCATGATAAGATCTTGACAGCCCAGAATACAAGGACAGGGAAATCATCTGGTATTTACTTTATGTTGTCAAAGAGACAGTAAGAAGAGACAGCTGGGAAATCAGGACAAGAACCAGGATTGCTCTAGTAAGAGAAGGTCCTTCAAAAATAGAAATCTGGGGCTCCCCGGGGAATTGAAGCAGCATCAAAAATCACTATTGGGACCTGATCAAACTAAAGAGCTTCTGAACAGCCAAGAACACAGTGAATAAAGCAAGCAGACAGCCCTCAGAATGGGAGAAGATATTTGCTGGTTATGTCTCCGACAAAGGTTTAATAACCAGAATCCATAGAAAACTCAAACGTATTATCAAGAAAAAAACAAGTGATCTCATCTCAGGGTGGGCAAAGGACTTGAAGAGGAATTTCACTAAAGAATATAGACATATGGCCTATAGATATATGAAAAAATGTTCACCATCCTTAATCATTAGAGAAATGCAAATCAAAACTACTTTGAGATATCACCTAACTCCAGTAAGATTAGCCCATATTGCAAAATCCCAAAACCAGAGATGCTGGCGTGGATGTGGAGAAAAGGGAACACTTCTACACTGCTAGTGGGAATGCAAACTAATACATTCCTTTTGGAAAGATGTCTGGAGAACACTTAGAGAACTAAAAATTGACCTGCCATTTGATACTGCAATTCCCTTATTAGGTACATATCCAGAAGACTAAAAATCACATTACAACAAAGATATTTGTATCAGAATGTTTATTGCAGCCCAATTCATAATCGCCAGGTCATGGAAGAAGCCCAAGTGCCCATTGATCCACAAATGGATCAATAAACTGTGGTATATGTACACCATGGAATACTCTGCAGCCATAAAGAAAGATGGAGACTTTATGTCCTTCATGTTTACATGGATGGAGCTGGAAAATGTTTTTTTTTAGCAAAGTATCACAAGAATGGAAGAAAAAGTATCCAATGTACACAGCCCTATTTTGAAACTAATTTATAGCCTAAGAATATGGGGAGGGGTAGATGCGTGAAGGAAGGGTGATTGGAGGGATCACCTCTGTGGTTTATCTTACAAGGGTACAAGTGAATCTTTCTGAAAGTAGAATATAAGTGTCTTAACACAATAACTAGGAAAATGGCATAAAGGCTATGTTAACCAGTCTGATAAAAATATTTCAGATTGTATATGAAAATACCACACTGTACCCCATGATTGCATTAATGTACACAGCTATCATTTAAATAAAAAAAATAGAAATCTGATAGAACAATCATAAATGACTTCAGTGAGAAGGACAAGAACAATCTCAGAAGGCCAAGGTGAAGCCCAGAGAGCTCCAGATAGGAGCGTCTCTCACGGCAGTGCCCAACACTGTCAAAATTCCCACCCTAGCGGACCTTTGCCCCTTCCCCAGACTCCAAAACCTTAACACTATCTCCCCACTCTACCCTTGAGCTGTACCACACTTTGCAGTGAAAAATAGTCCTAAGAGACATGGTTCTTTCTTCTCTAATAAGATGCATTCCAAATCTAAGGCATTATTGTCCAACACGCAACTGGGTATTTATCAACGAGCACTAAGTTCTAAAACAATTTATTTATCCCACTTTTTTCAACATTTTTGTCTTTACATCACTACTAATTAAAGATTTACTACCAAAGAGGAGTTTGGGGAGACAGTGCCAGGAAAACAAATTATTTCGACAGCAGCAGCAGCAGCAAAAAAGCTTGACAGAGAAGCATCACCCACCAGTTCAGACTTCAACCCTTTTCCGTAAATCAGTTTTAGATCCCGCCTTCCTGCCAGGAGACTATATGTGCCAAATACAATCCTCAATTTCATTTTAAAAAATGAGAAGGAAGAAAAGGACAAGTTGGCCGATGATCATAGCTGACTCAATCATTGGCAAAAGAAAGAAAAAAAGGTTTGGATTCTGGATGCTAGCATTCTTCCAATCCAACGCTTACCAGCAGAAGGCCACTCCTAAAAATTTAGGATACAACTGGTTGAGGTCTTAGAAATGAGGCAGTGGATATAAGGGATTTGATTCCTGAGCCTGAGAAATCAATTAATCGTGTCTGTAAAGAAGTGAATAATTAAAACCTCAATTTCCCCATAGGATTAGCCCTATCTTCAGACTTACAGATAAACACTCTGATACTTTTCATAGCTTTTATAATCAAGGTGTGTGACCTTGGGAAACAAACACGATTGCTTCTCTCAACCCTGGGCTGTTTGATTGCATTACAATGAGAGACAGGCTTGGGGGAACAAGAACTCTCCAATCACAGAGATCTTTGGGGAAGCTGTCCCCGGGAGGAAAATCAACAGAAAAGTCTGACAGGTGCATCCCCTTCTAAATGGGAATGATGATTTAATAAAGAATCTTTGTTTGTTTTCTTTGAGACTACATTTCTAGCTGATAGATTTCTATTTTTTTTTCTTAATTTCAGGTTAATACGAGAGTACATACAATTAGGTTACATTGTTTGTGTTCATAAGGTAAAGTCCAAGTTGTGCTTGAGTCCCTTCTCAAAGATGAGAAGTGTGGCACCTGTGGCTCAAGGAGTAGGGCACCGGCCCCATATGCTGGAGGTGGTGGGTTCAAACCCAGCCCTAACCAAAAACTGCAAAAAAAAAAAAAAAAAAAAAGAGGAAAAAGCAGGAAAGAAAGTCACCAGCCTAAAAGATAGTTCTGAAAGGGCAAAAGGCCCAAATAATCAACTTTATTTTTTTTTTCTAAGAGTCTCAAGCCGTCACCCAGGCTAGAGTGCTGTGGCATCATGGCTCACAGCAACCTCCAACTCCTAGACTTAAGTGATTGTCTTGCCTCAGGCTCCTAAGTACCTGGGACTACAGGTGCCTACCACAACACCCAGCTATTTTTTGTTGCAGTTGTCATTGTCATTTAGCTGGCCTGGGTTGAGTTCGAACCCGCCACCCTCGGTATATATGGTTGGCTCTGTAACCACTGTGCTACGGGCGCTAAGCCCAAATAATCAACTTTAAAAAAAGAGAGACCTGGGGTTAATAAGAAAACTGAGAGATGTAATTAAGCTTTTTTTGTTCTGTTATAAACAGAATGATTTACTCGGTCAGCATCTTAATGACTGCCTACTGCCTACTTGACAGACTGGAGCTTTTCACCAAAACCCCTTCTTCCTGCGGGCTGTGTCACATACCTGAATTCTATCTCAGCATTGCTCCAATCCCTCTCGGGAATACGTGATTGTTTCCCAGTGTTCAGGGAAAATGGAGAAGGAGAAGGAAGGTTGATTCCGGTCCTGACAACCTACACAATGAACTTCTGTGATAATTCTTAAGCCTTTTTCTTGCCCAGTTCAGCACGGAGTGATCTCTGTCTGCCTTCCCTTTCTGCAAGCTCCTCCCTGTAACACGCACTTGGTGTGTACTTACCCTACCTGGTAGAATTAGTTGTCTGTTTATGGAGACCTCTGGTGCTCTAAGGATATGTGATAAATTAGTTGACACAACAGCCATTAAAGGAGATAACATAAGTGATGAAGGTCATGTATTTTTATGACTTTCCCACACCATCTAGTATAATACCTTGTACGGTAACCAATAAGTAGTTATTGATTAAATACACGTATGTTTTTAGAAGTATTTTGTTAAGCCGGCTAAACTCCATTACTCAACTCTAAAACAAGGGATATAAACACATATTAGATGACCTTTAAGCTCCTTTTGAAGTTTACTTGCCTGAGGTTCTTGTTCATTAACTTACAATCAAATGTTATGTTAATGTTTATCTTTGTGTAAATTATAAGACAAAAAGGTATTTTTGACAAACTAATGGAAAATGTTTGAGTGAAGCCTTTTTTTTCCCCACACTTCAGGTACATATATTTGATTTAAAGTGATAGGTATTGAGCCAGGCACAGTGGCTCATGCCTGTAATCCTAGCATTCTCAGAGGCCAAGGTGGGAGGATCACTAGAGCTCAGGAGTTTGAGATCAGCCTCAGCTAGAGCCAGACCTTGTCTCAACTAAATATAAAAAAATGAGCCAGGCATTGTAGTGGGCATCTGTAATCCCAGGTACTTGGGAGGCTCTTAATATACTTTAATATACTTCAGTTGCTGTGGTTTGTTGATGCCTCCCAGATAGGGTCTCCAAGTGGGAGCTCAAGTCTGACCAGCAGACCCCATAACCAACCCGGTATCTCCAGAGAGATGGTTCCCAGATGCCGCAAACTCAACACACACACTCTACTTTCTACCTTCTACCTTCCCCGCTCCTCCTCTCACTGCCTTTCTGAAGCCACCAACACTCTCTTCTCAATCACAGTGAATGATGCTCTCTGTCCAGATACCGGGGCAGAACCCTGGGTGTCTTGACCTCTCCAACTGCTCACCCCCATAATCAACCAGTCAGTGACGCTGGTGGATACTTTCTCGTGTCTGGGACACCTGACATTTCCCTCTATCTGCACAATAACTGGCCCAGCCTCAGTCGCCCTCTTCTCATGCTCTGAACTGCTAGCCTCATGCCAAGTCTGGACCATCTTTCATTCATTCTCTGCACTACAGCTTGAATCCACTGATATGCCTGTATCTTAAGAAACTTTAATGAATTTGTTAGATAGATAGTGAGGAACCTCCAAGACTTTCCTAGAAGCAAATGGGAGTTCCTTGCCTTGGTACTACTTTGAGCAATTGCCCACCTGGGAAGAAGGACAAAGGTGGGCCTGGTCTTGGTGCTGCCCCACCTTAATCGGACCCTGAAAAAGTGCTACACCTGGGCCATCCTGCAGGCTGGGCAGCCCAGGCACAATAGGAAAGTGACCTAGAGTAACCCAAGGCTAATTATCGTGCACTAACTGTCCATCAGAGTGGTTCCATGGTGATATCTGAACCATGAGGCGGGTCCATCCCAGACAGCATAAAACAGGACCCTCATTACCAGATCCTTTTTGTTATCGTTGCAGCAAGGGAGCCTGTTGGTTGTCTATGGCAAATGTATCTTGCTCTATAAACCTGTATCTTATTCTTGCTCTGTATAATCATCTTTTTTTTTCCCTAATGAACTTTGTTTCACACTTGCTTTTGGTGGGTCTGGTCATTCTATGGTTAAGAGCACACCAAGAACAATTGGCTTCCCTTCCCCTCCCCGATATCTCAAAATATTATAGTATAGGAAAGAAGATGGAGAATGCAGCCAGATCTGACCCAACCCATCTTCAATGTAATACCTATCTCGGGTTCATTTAATTTCCAAGGAGAATCATTTACAAGTCAATCTCTTTCCCCCTCCCCCATCCATTTATTCTCCCAAGTATCTATTCATCCTCCCTAGTAACCATTTATTGCCCCCAAACACAATTGCCTGCATCCCTCATCTCCCTCTCCCCTCGAAAATGAGGGTATACAAACTTCTGAACACCACTGGGTACGCACTCTGAGATTCTCCTCATGCACTTGCTGACCAAATCTCTTTCTTTTTAATCTGCCTTATTGTGAGCACAGAGTCTCACTATGTTGCCCTGGGTAGAGTGCTGTGGCATCACAGCTCACAGCAACCTCAAACTCTTGGGCTTAAGTGATTCTCTTGCCTCAGCCTCCCAAGTAACTGGGACTAAAGGCACCCACCACAATGCCCAGCTATTTTTCTGTTGCAGTTGTCATTGTCGCTTAGCTGGCCCAGGCTAGGTTCGAACCTGCCAGCTTTGGTGTATGTGGCCGGGACCATAACCACTGTACTACAGGGTGTCGAGCGTAAAACAGATTTCTAATCAATCTTTTTACATCCTGCTCCCTAAACATTCCCTTCAACCCGTTGCCCAGGCTCCAATCATGTTTCTTCTGCTTTGAAGTATGGTGCCTCCCACTGCCTGTTAAATTAAGTGCCAGCTTCTCCAATCTGCTTTGAGGGCCCTCCATAACTTGACGAGTGATTGACATATGACATCTTGTCTTTCAAGGACTCTTCCTCTGCTGGTCACTATGTCCTGAGCAAAGTAGATTGCCCACCCTTCAACAAACCAAGCCCCCATTTCTCATTTGGTTTCTGCCCATCGTGTTTCTTCTCTGGAAATCCTTCCATTCCATCACCCCCATTTCCAGCACTATCTTTGCCCACTATCAACATCTCTACCAACAATCAAACCCCTGCCTCCCCCCCAAAAAAAATCTTCGTAGCATTTTTATTATACTTCCTTTGTGGTACTTACTGTTTCTACTTAATGACAATCATTTGTGCTGGAACTGTCACCCTTACCTACAATCCAAGATCCTGTATGTTCTGCTCACCTGTGGGCAGTAATTGTCTGTTGGCCTGAGTGAATGGATTCCATTGCCCAGATGTAAGCATTTGTTAATAAGAGTTCATTCTTTCTTTTCTAAGTGGCCTCTAGAACCAAGGTCCCAAATTGGCCGCTGGAGGCTGAATCTGGCCCACAGATGTGTTTTGTTGAAGCCATGTTATTTTTTTTTTAATTGAGTCAACATTTTTAAATGGAATATTTTACACAATATGCCAGATTTTCAGCTTCTCTATAAAAGTAGACTGTTCTGGCAACAGTGAGCCCACACTCACCTCTGCCTAAAAATGCCTGAAGCTGGGGCCTGCCTGCTCCCTGTGGATGAGGCGTCCACTCCTTGGCTCTCCCCACCCTGCAGACTTCTCTCCTCCCTGTTCCCCTTCCTCACTGGTGTTACTGATGGGTCCTCTGGAGGCACTAGAGTTTGCAACCCCAGTCTAAAGTCCTTCTAAGGGCAGTCTCCAGAAATGATGTTGACCCAAGTAGGATTGTTTCTAGAATCAAATTCGAGCGGTAAATGCATTGGATCATGGCATTGCTACTCTCCCTTTCCCCCACTCCATCTTTACCACACAAAGCCCAGGTGGAAAACCCTTCCATGAAATGTGCCTTGCTCTTCGCTCATCAAAATGCACCTGCCTTCTAATACAACCTGGATGATTAATATGTGTTCAAATGTTAATGAATTAATAATGATTATACTTCCCACATGGGTATAGTGTAAGCATGACTAATCTTCGTCAAGAATTATGCTACACACACACACACTCACACTGTGGCAGACATCACAACACAATCACAGGTTTCTGTCCAGGTAGGTTCAGAGGGGTCTCAACACAGCACCTGAGGAAGCTGCTGGCTATGGGGTGGGGCCAGCGCTGGATCACCTCACCAACCCACTGCAGCCCCCACAGAGTGGACAATGAACAAACTTAGGTCTCTTCTCTTCCCTTTCATGGCAAGAGTAGGCACTGGATGGGAGAGATATGATCGTTATCATTTGGGGAATGGACAAACTGATTCCAAAATATCTATCAGTACGTGCTCAATGCTAATAAAGCCACGATCTAATGCATGCCCAGGTAGGAGAGAAACACCTTTCAGTTCAAGCTGGGGGGAGGAGTGACAAAGGAGGGGGTGGGGGAGGGGGTTGGGGTGCCCTCACTGAATGGGCACTGGGTGGGGGTGTTCAGCACACCTTTTGTGTGTGGGACTTAACCGCAGAGGGACTCTACCCAACAAAATCAAAATTTTGGACCTGGTTGTTTGTACCCTCACATTCACCTGAAATAAACTTATTTTTCAAAAAATAAAAAATAAATATCTGTCAGTTGCCCGCCATCAAGTGAGATAAAGGTACTTGTGATAAGTTTAAAATCCCGCCCCAAGGGTCAAAATCTGCTCCCCTACAAGAATGGAGAGGAGTCAACGAAATAACAGCTTATCAGGAAAGACTTGGTTGATTTAAGAAAAAAAAAAAAAAAACAGCAAAGACTCGGTCAATTTTAGCTAAAAAGGACTGAAAATATCTCTTGATACACAGGGTGAACATGAAGTTCATGTGCAATTTTAAATAGGTTAACATAGTAAATTGCACACAAACTTTACGTCCACCCTGTATAATCAAGAGAGGTAAGGCTGCTTCTCCCCTCTCTGCTCCTTAGGGCACCAGGGATGGGCACCATGAACACTCCGGTTGCCTCCACTTAGCAAAAATAAAGATGGTTGGGGAACAGACAGCAAAGCATGAAAAGAAAGTTCAAAGGGTGTCTCTGTTGGGAAAGAGAAGAGGTGGTGATCACACCTCTTGGTATCTTTGGGAGATAACAAAAAGCAGACTTGGACTCAAAAAAGGAAGGCTGTTGAAGTGGGTATGGCTGCTCACTTTGCAACCCCTGTCATTGTGAACATTCCCAGAGGTTTTGGGGGAATTTCATATACCAGGTAAAGAGAACCACTATGATGTACCTCTTAGATTCCTTTCAGCTCGAATATCCTATGCTTCTATATTAAGGTCACTTAATGAGCTGGGATAGCCTGAAGCCAAATTCACAGTACCTGGCATATTCCTCTGTACACTAAGTCCTCTCAGATAATATATTTGCATTTTAACGGTGAACATCAATGTCTTAGAGCAAAGGAATGTATAAGGTGGCCAATCTGAGTGAATGATATGGGGGAGACATACAATTTCTATTTGCTTTTTTATTACATAGGGTAAATTATCCCTAGCACTCACATCATATCTCGTAGCATTGCCTTCTTCAACTATATATAAACTCAATCCTACCAACAAAACTCTGTAAAATGCCCAGGGAAATGTGTTTTCTTAAAAAAATAAATAAATAATCACAAAGGTTAGGCCTGGTGGCTCACATCTATAATCCCAGCACTCAGGGAGTCCGAGGCAGATGGGTTGCTTGAGCTCAGGAGTCCCACACCAGCCTGAGCAAGAGTGAGACCCTGTCTCTAATAAAAATAGAAAAGCTACCTGGGTGTTGTGGTAGGCACCTGTCGTCCCAGCTACTCAGGAGGCTGAAGCAAGAAGATCACTTGAACCTAAGAGTTTAAAGTTGTTGTGAGCTATGATGTGACCGCACTCTACCCAGGGTGGCAGAGTAAGACTCCATCTCAAAAAAAAAATTACAAAGACTTAAGGCATATCTAGCTGATAATCTGCAGGAACCTTTGGGATCTTGAGTTATTTGTTGAGTTTGGTGTCTACGATTATCCCAATAGCACTGGTCCTCCTTTGTGGCTGTCTGAGATTTGGAGAAGTAGAATCCAGGCCACAGGGGAGCTGTGCAGGGAAGGGAACAGCTAGACACAGTAGCTACAGACAGTGGTGCCTGGCGTGGTGAAGTAAGCCAAGACTTCTCCCTAGACAGATAGGCCTGGGTCTCAATAGCCGGAAGGCAAGCAAAGAGCAAGTCCCCAGAAGTACCAACAAAAGCATGGGGAAAGTGGGTGGGTTGTTTTTTGGAGACAGAGTCTTACTCTGTAGCCCTGGATAGAGTACAGTGGCATTATAGCTCACAGCAACCTCAAATTCTTGGACTCAAGTGATCCTCTTGCCTCAGCCTCCCAAGTATTACAGACGCCTACCACCACACCTGGTTATTTTTAGAGACCAGTCTCACTCTTGCTCAGGCTGGTCTTGAACTCCTGAGCTCAAACAATCCACCTGCCTCTGCCTCCCAGAGTGCTAGGATTACAGGTAAAGTAATTTTTGAGATACAGTAAAGTATCTCAAGAATGGGGGGAAAAGTATCCAATGTACTCAATACTATTATGAAACCAATATATAATCACTTACACATTCACACAAATTATAAAACACAAATACAGTCCAGAAAGATGGGTATAGAAAGGAGACGGGAGGGGTGGGGGAAGGGGAGGGAGGGAAGAAGGGAGGACATTTGGTGGGATCTCACCTAATGTGCACAATGCAAGGGTACATTTCAAAACAACTAAGAGTATATTGTAAATGTCTTACCACAAAAAAGAAGTGAGGTGATGGTTATGTTAACCAGTGTGATTTAAGCATTCCACATTGTATATCAAACCATCACATTGTACCCCATAAATGTATACAGTTGTGATTTAATAAAAATTAAATTAAATAAAACAATAAGATGCAAGAGTATCCTTTTTACTATTCACAATGATAGAGATTACAGTTAACATTAATGAGATTTTGACTGTGTGCCCGTGACTGTTCTAAGCACTTACTTTTCACAACAACTCTATGAGTTAACTATTACAACCGTGTCTCTATTTTAAGGTTAAAGGAAATAAGAATGTGCCTCCTTATTTCTAAATTTATAATTTTTTAGTGTCACTATTTTTAGCCATGGAAAAACTCAACTGATATTTTAGTGTTTAGCTTTGGTCTTTGGAAGATTTGCAATATTCAAAGAAACCTATTTTTAAAATAAATTGGCCAAAAGAAAATGAATCATATCATCAATCATATCATCAACTAGGTAATAATATAATTATATAATCAATAGCAGATCTTTGAGCCTGTGTTCTAAGACAGTGGCCCTGAATCTTTTTGGTACCAGGGTCTGGTTTCATGAAAGACAATTAGGGGATGATTTTCGGATGATTCAAACACCTTAGATTTATCCTCCACTTTATTTCTATTATTATTACATTGTAATATATAATGAAATAATTATACAACTCACCATAATGTAGAATCAGTGAGCAATGGGGAGCAGCTGTAAATACAGATGAAGCTTTGCTTTCTTGCCCACCACTCACTTCCTGCTGGGCACCCTGGTTCCTAATAGGCCACCTGATCTGTACCAGTCCATGGCCCAGAGACTGGGATGGCAGTTCTAAGATGTGCTGAATTCCTTCAGCCCTTAAGGCTAAATCCACGGGAGAGGGGGAGTTAATACCATCTCCTTTCACTTCAATAGTTAACCAAATAGCTTTGCCCAAAGGCAAACTATAAGTAAAAAATAAAGAAAAAAATGTTTGCTTGTACAAAAAAAAAAAAAAATCTTAAAAATAATGATTAATGGATCTACTTAGCAGGGTATTGCTTACATTCATCTCTGTCATAAAGTTGCCTTGATAGCTTTTGGAGACCTTTATCAGTGTTAATTTTGAAAGAGATTATCACGAGAAGGGTGTTTCGAGACATCAGCTTTCATTTTCTTAGGACCAGGCAGTAGACACTCCAGGAGTGTAGCCTGAAGCTTAATGAGGGTGCCACCTCCGAGCCATCGAGGCACAGGGAATTGGAAAACATTTTGCCTGCTCTTCTCTGAACAGAAAATGCCACGGCTTTTTCCAAGCACCACGTTCCGAGCGAGGCAGGATCAATGTCTATTTCTAAGAGTCAGGCTTGGGTAATAACTCAATATTAAATGCTTGACTGAATGGGGTTCTTTCTAATGAGCTAGAGCGATGATCTCAATCCCATTTCTAGGAATGCAGAGACAGAAAAACAGACAGGGTCCCAAGCAATCACATATTGTATAAAAAACAGACATGAAGTTTGCTGTTCATAAAGATGGTTGGATTAGCTCAGCATGAACCCTGTAACTCTAATGATGCTTTGCCAGAATATGGAGGGACTATTACCGGGTGGCGGAGGACTCTTAGTTACAGAAGCTGGAAATCTTGGATTTTCCTTCCAAATGCCTTCTAAAGTAATGGAAATTTTGGTAGGCCACTTCAATTTGTCATATATGAGTCATCTTATTGAATCAAATGTTCAATGTATTAGTCTGCTGACCATCCACATGGAAGTTATAGTAAATGAAATATAATTTTAAAGAAAGAACTAAAAAGGAAAGGAACAGCTAAGTGTGTCTGATACTTTCCTGGTTCTTGGCTTCAGCATCAGCTTCTGCTTTTCTCTGAGGCTCATAAATGGGACTCCCAGGCCTGGAAAAGAAGCACCCCAGCAGGCTCCCCTCCCCCCTTCGTCTGTCAGCATGCTGCTCCCGGATCAGACTCTAAGCCCGGCTTTGTAGAAACCCAAACAGATCCTTTCCATGAAAGGGACATTCCAAGAAATGGTGGCAATTTCTATCCAAACAACAAACAGCGATTACACAAATCTTGACTTGGATGACATTACAGTTACCTTTGGGCTATTGATTTGCAGATTCAGGCCTGTTATAACATTTTATCAATTATTGATTTAATCCCCTTTTGGCGGTTTGTTTTCAAGATCAACTTGACTGGACTATGGAGTACCCAGATATTTGGTTACACATTATTCTGGGTGTGTCTGTGAGGATGTTTGGGGTGAGATTAAGGTTAGAATCAGTTGATTGAGTAGAGCAGAGTGTCCTTCCCATTTGGGTGGACCTAAGACTGAACAAAAGAGAATTCATCCTTTCTGCCTTAAGTTCCTCAAGCTGAGTCACTGGTCTCCTGCTTTGGGGCTTGGACTAGAACTTAAACCATTAGCTCTCCTGGTGCTCAGGCCTTGAGACTTAGGAATTCTCCAGCTTCATAATCCCATGAGCCAATTCCTTATGACAAACCTATCTATCCCTCCATTCATAGTATCGGTTGCCTTCTCTGAATAACCTTGGCTAACATGTGGGTGAATACAGAGGTTTTGAGACAGACTGTGTTACGGTCCATTATTTCATTTACAAGAAACACAGTCGATAGTATGCTTTCTGATTCACAAGGCAAGTGTCAGCTTGCTCAGCTTATCGGTGTAGCAGGGGGGAGGAGGGTTTCATTTGCATACACATAGATTTTAGGCTTCTTGATTTTTGTGTATCTCAAGCTTTTGTAATGACTCACATACAACCCTGATGGTGAAGAACAATCATTCAGACATTCCACTCACCACTAGCAAGGGGCAACGACAAAAGCTTTTTTGCCTTTACATATGAAAAAACAGGGATTCAGAGACATGAAGCACCAGACCTAGCACCTCAGGACAAGTAAGTGGCTGGGCTGGAATCCAAATCCAGGTCTACGCAATTGCAAACTGTCTTCACACAATGCTCAGGACATTTCAAGTGGTTCCTGCTAACTTGCTCTCTCTGTATATTTCTGAATATAGAAAGTCTGGAAAAGGAGACATCAGCAAAGGCAGGGAAATTAGCCAGCAGTGGGTTCAGAAATGAAACAAGTAGATAACATTCGAGATGGCAGTTACAAAATGCAAGTCAAGGCAAGGTGTTGCGAGTCCCCATGAAGGCTGTCAGGGATTGCATCAGCAGACCGAGGCAGGCCATGGACGGCACGCAGGATGTCAGCAGCCCACAGCTCTGGAAGGGAGCGCAAGGACGAGGCTGGCTGGAAGCCGGGCACACAGCACAGGGAGCCACATGACCCCGATGCTGAGACAAAGGACTTCCCCAAGACCAGATGCTCTTATTCTCTCCTCACCTTGCCTGTGCCCATCCTCCAGGAGTCTGGCCTGAAGCCCTGCAGGTGAGGAAAATGGGAAACAGCTACAGCTGATGGACCAGTGCGTGCGGGAGTGGGGAGCAGACCCTCTGCTCTGGCAAAGGCATTCCCCTGACAGGTGGCAAGAGGAAAGCCTGTTCCCAGTCAAACAGAGCTGGATGGAGACAGCTAAGATGAAAAGCAAACTCTGCCATCCCTTCAGAATCTCCACGTGCAACGGGAAGCTGCCACTGCTCTGGACACTGGCAGGGAGGAGGAAGTCCTGCCAGCTGAGAGCCGACACAGAAAGTCCTGCAGCCAGCTCCCGGAAGGCATCGCAGGCCTGGAGCCAGATGAAATCCTGACTCGTGATCATCACGGTAATCCCGAGAAGAATGCTTATGGAAAACTCTTCATGGTCAAACCCGTGTGTACATCCTTGTTTTATCATTCCAAGAATCTGGAATCTGGGTGGGAAGATGGTCATTCCAGAGGGATAAGTCACTGATCCATCTTGGGGAGGAGCACAGAAGTAAAAGAACGGAGTCCATACCTTTTGTTTCGTCTGCTGCAGCCTAGGAAGGCATTTTGCCCTAATGAAAACATCAGGATCTGGAGGACAGGGGAGAGGGACAAGTATTCTCTGTGCTGTCTACTCATCAAGAAACGCTGCACACCTGTGCACACCTGTGTCCGTGCACGTACACACA
>CAUYQV010121011.1:0-10355 GCA_963574575.1 Galagoides demidoff
AGTAAGACTCTAAAGTGAATTGTGGAAAATGACGTGATGAAATGTGGCAAAAGAATTTGAAGTTTCCATTGTTCACATGCTTATTGTGAGTGGGAGGTGGTGTATCACTGTGGGTTTGAATTGCATTCCCCTAAGCAATGAAATATTTCATTATAAACTTAATGGTCATTTGTGTATTTTATTTGGAGAAATGCATATTCCAGTTTTTTCCTCATTTTTATTTTTTATTAAATCATAGCTGTGTTGATTAATGCAATCATGGGGTACAATGTGCTGGTTTTATGTCCCATTTGAAATATTTTCATCAAACTGGTTAACATAGCCTACTGAGCTCCCTGACTTCTAAGATCCCTCCCAACTCCAAAGTTTAATGACGAAGTATGAAGTAATTGAAATAGCAAGATTTAAACCAGTATCATACTAACATTTTAGAAGCCTTACACTTGACTACATTGAACCATAATGTGAGGAAGTTGCCTTTGTATCTAATTGGAACAGAATGGCCAAGGGGAATAATCATATTTATTTTATGCCCCTGACACACTATACTCCCTGGTTTTCTGTTATCTTTCCTAAGGATTGACTTCTGCTTTAATCTTTGACGGGTACAGCAAAACGAGTCCAAATGTTCAGTTAGGATCCAAATGACAGCATCCATGAGGCTCAATTTGGAAGACAAGAACCTGTGAGGAAATAAACCTTAATGTTTGCAATAAAAGCAAACTGAGTTTTTTCTCAAAGTAAAATGTAGGACAGCTCAGAAAAATAATCATTGCTTTGCTCCATTCACTTTCATCCCCTAAAGCAAACCTAAATGCGAGGTAGCACTCCACCATTAAAGAAAAAAGGAGTACATATAAAGTGATAGGAAGATGTAGAGTGGATAAAGGCAAGAGGAGAGATCTTAGTTAAAATCCATTGTGTGCATAGTATAGTTAAAAGAGAACCACTATGCCGAAAGCAGTAGCACCTAGATGAAGGAAAACAAGTCAGGCAAATAACTACCATGTACATTCTACCTGAACACTTGTCTCCCATAGACTTTTGGCAGCCCTCAACACCAACTCTTTTCAGAAGAGCAGTATATTACTTTGCAATGGCTGCTGTAACAAAGTACCTCAAACTAGGTAGCTTAAAATAACAGAAATTCATTGTCACACAGTTCTTGAGTCTGGAAGTCGAAAATCAAGGGTCATACTCTCTCCAAAGTCTCTAGGGTAGAATCTGTTCCATGTCTTTCTTTTAGATTCTGGGGCTGCCAGAATCTGTGGCATTCCCTGACTTATAGATGTGTGGTTCCAATCTCTGCCTCCACAATCACATGATGGTTCTTCCTGTGTATCTTTTCTCTTCATCTTATAATAGATATCAGTTATATTGAATTAGTACCGCCTTTAATTAAGTAGTCTTATCCTGAGTACATGATAAAGACTCTATTTCCAAATAAGTTCATAGTGACAGGTGCTGGAGATCAGGACTTCAACATGTCTTTGGGAACAATTCAATCTACAATAATCAGGTTCCCAACTTGGGGATATGAGAACACTTTCTCAAGGATCCCCCACAAAGGGGATCTGACGTTTACATGAAGGGGGTTGTAGAATTAGTATTTGTTAATTGAGGGGAAAAATGCATTGATTCTTATAAACTTCTTCTAAGTACATGTTTTCAAATACATATCTATTTTATCATTTTCTTCAATTAATAACAGCACCCGTGTGAATTTAGAGATCAGTTGTGTGTGGGAATGCAAGATAATCAATAGACCAGGTGTCCTCAAACTACAGCCCGCGGGCCACATTTATCCGGCCTGCTGGGTAGTTTTTGCCGCCACTGCCTGTCTTGCTTAGCACCCAGCTTGTCCCAGGGCCTGCAGTATGGCCCTCCAATGGTCTGAGGGACAGTGAACTGGCCCCCTGTTTAAAAAGTTTGAGGACCCCTGCAATAGACAATAACTTGATGGTCTGAAAACAAATGACTGAGTCTTGACTCAGTTCCAAAGGTGACATGTGACCATCGGCAAGTTCTTTAACCACTTCTCTATAGGTCTTAGGCTCATCTATGCCACAAAGGAATGTATTAATTGACTTTTAAAATTTTATATGACATTCACATAAGTTTATATGAGAAAAAACATTTTAGGCAAGAACATTTCAGAAGTTATGTTCTTGCCAGATAAGTTCACGTCCAATTTCATAATAAAACTTCACCCCTGGCTAAGATGATGTGTCAGCTTTCAGTATTTGGCAATGCTCTCACAGGGCAATTTAAAAATAACTCAATCAGGTAAATAGTTCAAGGCAGTAAATGCCTCATATTTTTTTTAACAATGTCCAACTTAAAAGTTACAAACTCAGTTTGTCCATAATTTATTTATCAATAACAAGGACAGACCTGACAAGTGGCAAACAATGAATCTTCAGCTTATCGTTGTCTAAACAGGACTACAACTAGTTGCTGCTTGAACTGAAAACTTCCTGATTAGACACCAAGTTGGTACAATATTTTTAAAAGCCTATTAAAATAGGCTTTCTTTGCTTTTCATTTCTACAAATTGTTATATTTGAATGTGTTTGCCATTTCTCATCAGAAATTTAAGCTCATCCAAAGTTTTTATACTCAGCATGCTCTAATTAAGACAGATGATATCAGAAGTGTATTAATGTACATAGTTACCATTCAATAAAAAAAAAAGACAGATGATATCCTTAGACAATTATCCTCATTGCATAAAACCTTTGAAAGGCTACTAAAAAGATCAATCACTGTGTAGACACCATTTGTCAAAGACACTGTTGGTATTGGACGAAAATCTATGTCCCCATCCAGATTCCTGGGATCATCACTGAGTCACTGTTTTCTCTTCCCAGTGCTTCCATCTAATCATACCAACAGGTTCTTCCTCTTAATTTCAAGAATTTTTCTCTGGTTCACCAACTGTAGTACATGCCCACTGCCACCAGGATTTTCAGACTATCATGATTTCTCATCTAAGTTAATGCAAGGGACTAGGACTCCTATTTGATGGCTCTGATATTTTTTAGATTGATACATAAGAGTTGTACATATTTGGGGGCACATGTGATATTTTGATACATGTATACAATAAATAATAATCAAATCAGGGTAATAGGAATATTATTATAACCCCCACCACCATCACCTACAATCCATTCATCACACATCAACCTGAATCATCTTATAAGATAGAAAGCTGTTGATGCTATTCCTCTAATGGTTTTTCATTGCTCTTAAAGTCTGGGCTCCTTAGCCATAACCCAAATACTCTTTATGATCTGACACATTCCTCCTGCTTCAGCTTCATTTTCTGACCCTATTCCACTCCATTCATGACACTTAATACTCCAATTTCATTAAATTTCTTATAAACTCCCAAATAGGCCCTGCTCTCTCTTCCTCTAGGCCTGTGGTTATGATGGTTGCTCTGCCCAGACTGCTCTCCTTTCCTCCTTCCCCTTCTATGGAACTCAAGGATGAATTTTTACTCATCCTTGAGGACTATGCTAATACTTTCCTTCTTGACAGTCTTTCCTTACCTACTCAGCCCTACAAGTGAGCCCTCCCCTTGCTCATTGAGACATGTATTGCCCAGTATACATATGACCCTGTCACTCTCTTTACCCTGTCTCTGTACTCCCAGAAGAGGAGGAAATACTAGCCACAATAGGTTAATCTGTATGATACCAGCTTCTTGTCTCTTTGCAACAGTTTGAGTCAGAAAACAGGCCTCCACTTTCATTTCTTCTGACATTTTCTTCTACCATATAAGAAAGCCTGAGGATAGGTCCAACTTCATGTTTACCGATTGTCTTGTTCTATACGCTTTGGTTTCTTTGGGACTGTAACCTTCACATTTTTTTTAACTTATTTTTTCGCCTGTAGGTAAGCCAGGAAGCCTAAAGGTGTCCAGAGAGAAGGAAATGGCTTTCTACAAATTAAATAAGTTTCTGGCCATCTTCCCCTTGGAGAGTAGGCCTATTTATTGAGAACCCTTTCACAGTATTTCACAAAAATTACTCTTTCCCTCCTCCTGCCAGGGCCAAAAGAAGATCCGCCTTGGTTCTCCTCTGTGATAACCTGATAAGATGATGTCCGACCTAAACATGCTACAAATCAGTTTCTCATCCTCAAGAGAGTCCATGCTTAGCCCCCAACAATTCATCACAGTTCCCATATGCATTTCTACCAGTTTATGGTTTCTGCGGTTTCTACTCAAGGTTAGAAAATCTTGCCTAAGGGCAGCACCTGTGGCTCGAAGGAGTAGGGCCCCGGCTCCATATGCCAGAGGTGGTGGGTTCAAACCCAGCCCCAAACAAAAAACTGCAAAAAAAAAAAAAAGAAAGAAAGAAAGAAAAAAGAAAATCTTGCCTATGACTTATTGTATTTGCTTTCCTGTACAGATTTCAGGGGGGTAGTTTGCCCTGTAACCTCAGTTATCTGCTTGATTCTAAAAAAGTTGTTGATCTATAGTTTATAATCTGATTTGTTCTTGTTATTAGGACAAGAATGATGACTTCCAAGTCTTTTATATCAGATTTACTTTTGCTAATCTGTATCACTTATAACCTGCTGACATACTATGTCATTTCTTATTTTTCTTATTTGTTATGTTTATTATTTAAATTTCCATGCTATATATAATTACCTTGGTGTGGGTATTTATGTATGCATTAGTCAGTATTTTATTTCCAGCATCCAGAATATGGTCTGGCACAGAATAATCACTCAATAATTCTTTTTAAAAATGAAGTAAGTGAATTTTTTAAGTTTAGTATAAACTTGTTGTTGTAAACAAGAACTAATCCAGAGCCTTGAGTCTTTATATCTGCATTTCAATCAACAGAAGAGAATGATTATTCATTCATAATGTGTTCTTGTGGGGTGAAGGGTGGCCCATGAATAAAGTGACACTAAGGGTCCTCCAGGTTAATGATCTAAGAGCCATGATAGTCTATATTATGGACCTTAAAATACACCCTAACAAGTGCAAAAGAAAGTAAACCATACAAAATATGTTCTCAGATCACAAAGAAATTAAAGCAGATGTTGATGCCACTCATGTATCTGAAAAACAAACAACATTTTCCCAATTAATTCATGGGTCAAAAAAAAAGAAGTTTCAAGGGAAATTTAAAATATTTTGAACTAAATAAAATGAAAATACAGCTTTACAAAGTTTATTAGATGTAGTGAAAACAGTGCACACACAGTAGAAAAGAAGAAAGATCTAAAATCAGTTATTTAAGTTTATACCATAGGAAACTAAATAATGAAGAGATACTTAAACCTCAAGGAAGCAGGAAACAATAAATGATCACAATTAGAGTAGAAATCAGTGAAACTGAAAACAAGAAATCAATAAACAAAATCAACAAATAAAAAGCTGGCTGTCTAAAAAGATCAATAAAACTAATAAAACTATAACTAGGCTTAAGGAACAAAAAGAGAGAGAAGACACTAACATTACAAATGAAGGAGACATCGCTACGGATCCCGTGGACACTAAATGTGTAATAAAGGGGTGGGGAGAGGGAGCAGTGCAAAGTGGCCAAATAGAAACCTCCAGTGATTGCCTGTCCTTATGAACAACAAATTCAACAACTGTTAATGCAAGCAAGCAACTTTAGAAGAACAAAATATCAAGTGAGTGATCAAAGTAGCTGATTTTAACATTATATAAAGAGGCAGTGAAAGGAGAAAAAAAGACAGTCTTGCATTGCCCCTCCCTCATCCCCCTACAGTGCCACACCAGTGTAGCAAGTGGAAAGAAATCATGTGTCTCCAGGGGAGGGACAGTGAAGTGATTCTGGAACTTTATATTGGAACTCAGAGGAGCTCTGCCAAAGGAGGACATAGCATTCATGGGCAGAATTCTGTAGGTGCCCATGAAGGGAACATTTAGACCAGCCTGGATGGAGGAAAATTCTCCATCCTGAAATACAAGTTCTGTCTAGCCCCACCACCAGCTGACAAAAAGGTTGTCTAGAGTCTGCAACAAATTCATAAGGCAGTCAGGAAAGGCTGTGTAGCCCTTGGGCAATTCCAGTAGCTGTACTGGCTCAGAGCCAGTGAGATAGCAGAGGTATTGGCCAAGCCAGTGTCTATGTCACCACTCTCTCAACTCTAGGCAGTGAAGCTCAGGAAAAGTTTTCCTCCTCTTAGGGAATGGAAAAGGATGAGTTCAGAGGACATTGTTCTGCAGCATGGGTATCAGTTCAGCCACAATAAAATAAAGTACCAAGCAGATTCCTGAAGCATTTGATTCTAAGTCTTAGTTCCTGGATGGAACTTTTAGACAAAACCTGGGCCAGAAGGAAACATACTGCCTTGACTGGAAAGGCTGTATCCTGGCAGGATTTACCACCTGCTGAATAAAGAGCTCTTGGGTTTGAATAAATAACAGAGGTAGCCAGGCAACAGTCACCAAGGGCTTTGGGTGAGACAGAGCTGGCTTCAGGAGTAATCTGGCATCATTCCAACTGTGGTAGACATGAAGGAGTGCCTACATCACCCCAACTTCGGCAGCCCAGCACTAAGAGTGAAGAAAGAGTGTAAGAAAATGCTTGGTAATACTGAGCATCCTCTGATATCTTACTCAAGTCCAATAAGGTGGTCCCATGACAAGTCTGCAAGAGACACAACATTACTAAGCATGGCGTATTCCTGGAGATCATATGACCGTAGTCAAAGACTTAGATTACAATACCCAATTCCTATTGATTATCTGGAAAGCCTTCTCGAGAATAATAGACTCGAACAAGCCCAGACTGTAAAGATTAAAATTAATACCTAACTCTCCATTATACAGACCTCAGTGAACATTCACAAACATCCAAAATGTCCAGGAAAAGGTGAACTTGCCAGATAAACTAAAAGATACCAGCAACCAATACCACAGTGATAGAGTTATGTGACCTTTCAGACAAAAAATTCAAAATAGCTGCCCAGGTACAATATAGGAGTATAGGGCATACTTCCTGGGTGAAGGACTCAACTACAACTCAGACCTTGCACTTTACCTCACAAACACAGACAATGTAACCTTATTGTATGTACCCTCATATTAAACCAAAATCAAAAAAAAGCAAAATAAAAAAATAGCTGTCCTGAGGAAGTTCAATGAAATTCTTCTTTTTTTTTTTTTTTGAGACAGAGCCTAAAGCTGTCCCCCTGGGTAGAGTCCCGTGGCATCATGGCTTACAGCAACCTCCAACTCCTGGGCTCAAGCGAGTCTCCTGCCTCTGCCTCCCAAGTAGCTGAGACCACAGTCGCCTGCCACAACGCCTGGCTATTTTTTTTTTTTTGGTTGCAGCCATCATTGTTGTTTGGCGGGCCCGGGCTGGATTCAAACCTGCCACCTTAGGTGTATGTGGCTGGCACCTTAGCCACTTAAGCCACAGGGGCTGAGCCAGTACAATGGAATTGAAGACAACACAGAGAAGGAATTCAGTATCTTATCAGAGAAATTTGACAAAGATTATAATAATAAAAAAGCAGAAAATCTAGAGTTGAAATATTCAATTCACAAAATAGAAAATGAATCACAGTCTCTCAGCAGCAGAAGTGATCCAGATGAAGAATTAGTAAGCTCAGAAATGAGCTATACAAGAATACAAAAAAATAGAAGATAAAAAATAAAAAATAATGAAGCAAGTTTACAGGATCTAGAATATAGATCAAAAGGGAAAATCTAAGCATCATTAACTGTAAAGAGGAGTCAGAGAAAGAGATTAGGGTAGAGAGACTATTCAAAGAAATAATAACAGACAACTTCCCAAACCTAGGGAAAGATAGCAATATTTAGGTACAAGAAGGTCATAGAACACCAAGAAGATGTAACCCAAACAAGACTACTTTAATACACTTAATAATCAAGCATCCAAAAGTCACAGATAAAGGAAAGGTTCTAAGGTAAACAGAAAAAAATAATTAACATATAAAGCAGCCCCCATATGGCTGGCAGCAGAAATCTCAGTGGTAACATTACAGAACAGGAGAAAGTGGCAGGATTTGTTCAGAATGCTAAGGGGGAAAAACAAACTGTAGCCCTGCAAAAATTTCCCTTCAAACATGACAGAGAAATAAAAACTTCTCCAAACAAACAAAAGCTAAGGGATCTCATAACCACAAGACCTCTCCTACAATAAATGCTAAAAAGGAGGTCTTCAATATGAAAGAAAAAGACATTAAGGGACAGTAAGCAATCATCTGAATGTAAAAAGTCACTGGCAACAGTAATAAAGAATATTCTATTGTAATTATAGTGTATAAATCCCTTATCTCTTAAGTAGTAAGACTAAGAGACAAATTGATCAAAAATAATAACTATAACCACTTTTTGAGAGATAAATAATATAAAAAGATAGAGATAGAAAAAATAAAATGTTCAAAAGCCTATGGGGGGGATTTAAAGTGTAGAATTTCTTTTAGAATTCTTTTTACTTGTTTATTTGTATGCTTATAAGCAGAATAAGCAGTTGTATTTTTAAAATAATGGATTATAAAATGTCTTGGCAAGCCTCAAGGTAAATACAAAACATAAATCCTACAACAGATACATAAAAAATAAAAAGGAAGAAATTAAAACACACTAACAAAGAAAATCACTTTTTTTATTTCAGATTAATGGGAAGGTACAAACAATTAGGTTACAATACTTCCATTTGTTAGGTACAGTCCCTGTTGTATTTGTGTCCCACACCTAGGAGGTATGTCATATGTCCTTACATTGTGCCCATTAGGTGGGAGTACAATGATCCCCCTCCCTCCTCCCTGTCCTCCTCCCTTGTGCCCCCTCCCCCCAACTTGAATTGAATTGACTTTTTTCTTTTGTGGTTGTGTATTAGATAGTCTACTGGCTTCATATTAGCATTAAGTACCTTGGATACTTGTTTTTCCATTCTTTTTTTATTTTTTATGTGTATATTAGGTTTCCACTTTTGCCTTCGTGGAAATAAAAGGCTAAATTTAAGGACAATAATAATATTTAACATAAGGACTGAGAACAAAAACCTCAAAAGAATGAAAGAAGATAAATACATTCAGAAAAGAAATCAGACAATTGCTGCAACGAAATATTAGGCAATAATAAGAGTAATAATGCAAAGAAAATAACACTCACATTGTCAGATAGAAGTATGTCTATTATAGAATACTTTGATCAGTTAACTTCTTCTTAATTTTGTTTTTTCCAAAGTCTCAAAAAAAATAGACAACTAATATTTATAAGTAAAGGTAAAAGATAATTTCAACAAAATAAATCATGCCAAATCTTATAGATAATAGAAAAAGAAATACTTCAAAATCATTCTACTTAATCTGGATATACCTGATATTAAAATTGGAGAAAATATATTATTATAAAGAGGAAACTACAAACATATTTCACCTGTAAATGAGGATGCAATATGATAAACAACATATTAACATGTTAAATCAAAAAATAATGTTTAAGTAATGTACTTTGGTCAAAATTAAATATAATTTATATAAGAATTATATAAATTCTCTGGCTCGGCACCTGTGGCTTAATCGGCTAAGGCGCCAGCCACGTAAGGTGGCGGGTTCGAATCTCCAGCCCGGGCCCGCCAAACAACAATGATGGCTGCAACCAAAAAATAGCTGGGCGTTGTGGCGGGCACCTGTGGTCCCAGCTGCTTGGGAGGCGGAGGCAGGAGACTCGCTTGAGCCCAGGAGTTGGAGGTTGCTATGAGCTGTGATGCCATGGCACTCTACCCAGGGGTATAGCTGGAGGCTCCGTCTAAAAAAAAAAAAAAAAAAAAAAAAAACCAAGGGGGAAAATTAGCTTATCTTTTCCTATCAAGTCCCTTTTGACCCTGATATTCAACAATATTCCACACATTTAGTGTAGAAATGAAGCCACAGTTTTTCGATGATCTAATTAGTTAAAATGTGTGTGGAGAACACAAACAAAGTTCACTGATATATTACTGGTCCAGTAACAACCTGGGCTGCGAGAGAATTTTTGAACCTTTGGTTTTTTGATTTGTAATATTTTCACAAATTTTACCATCATGATTGGCAGTCCATTTGCTTCTAGAATTGTGGCAAAAACTACATAAAAAGGTGTTCACTAGACTCATCAATGATACCAGGCCTACATTAGTCCAATGGTGATGGTGAGAAATTTTCCACTTTTAGAAAATCAGCCAGTTTCTTGAACTATGTGATGTATTCATTTAGATAAAAGGCCTGCATGAACTAAGGAATCACAGACCCATAAGGATCACATAAAGTGCTGGGTTTGAAAATATACTTTTAAAATTTCTCTTGCCTAATAGTTTTAGAAAGTTACTTTTCTTTGTAGTAGGGTA
>CAUYQV010121012.1:0-20973 GCA_963574575.1 Galagoides demidoff
TGGGGAAAAAATGGTACTTTAATTCATACGAAAGCAGAAAAAAACCTCAAATAGCCAAAGCATTACTCAGAAATAAAAACAAATCAGAAGGAATCATGCTACCAGATGTCAAACTATACTATAAATCTATAGTGATCAAAACAGCATGGTATTGGCACAAAAACAGAGAGGTAGATGTATAGAACAGACAGGGATGAGAACCAAGAGATGAACCCAGACATTTATCATAATTTGATCTTTGATAAACCCATCAAAAATATGAATTGGGGGAAAGATTCCCTATTTAACAAATAGTGCTGGGAGAATTGGCTGGCGACTTGTAGAAGACTGAAACTGTACCCACACCTTTCATCATTAACAAAAATTGACTCTCACTGGATAAAATATTTAAACTTAAGACATGAAACTATAAAGATTCTTGGAGAGAGTGCAGGAGAAACACTTATGGCCTGGGAGAATACTTTATAAGGAGAACCACCTGGGCAATTGAAGCAACATCAAAAATATATTCCTGGGATCGATCAAACTAAAAACCTTCTGCAAAGCCCAGAACACAGTAAAGCAAGCAGACAGTTCTCAGAATGAGAGAGGATATTTGCAGGTTATGCTTCTGACAAAGATTTGATAAACAGAATCCACAGAGAACTCAAACTTATTAATAAGAAAAGAACAAGTGATCCCATTTCGTTCTGGACAAGGGACATGAACAGAAGGTTCTCTGAAGAAGATAAGTACATGGCCTACAGACACATGAAAAAATGCTCATCATCTTTAATCATCAGAGAAATGCAAATCAAAACCACTTTGAGATATCATCTAACTCCCGTAAGAGTGGTTCACATAACAAAATCCCAAAACTTCAGATATGGTGTGAATATGGAGAAAAGGAACACTTCTGCACTGTTGGTGGGAGTGCAAGCTAATATGTCCCTTTTGGAGAGAAGTATGGAGAATACTTAGGAATTTAAAAGTAGATCTGCCATTTGATCCTGCAATTCCTCTATTAAGTGTATATCGAAAAGACCAAAAATCACTTTATAACGAAGATATTTGCACCAGATTGTTCATTGCAGCTCAATTCATAATAGCCAACTCATGGAAGAAGCCCAAGTGCCCATTGATTCATGAATGGATTAATAAATTGTGGTATATGTACACCATGGAATATTATGCAGCTTTCAAAAAAGATGGAGACTTTACCTCTTTTACGTTTACATGCATGGAGCTGGAACATATCCTACTTAGTAAAGTATCTCAAAAATGGAAGAAAAAATATCCAATGTACTCAGTACTATTATGAAACCAATTTACAATCACTCACACTTTCATATGAAGAGTAGATCACAACTATGGCCCAGGATGAAGGAGGGAGGATGGTAGGGGAGAGGAGAGGTCAGATCAAGGAAGGATGAATGGTGGGATCACATCTATGGTGCATAGTGCAAGGGTATATGTAGGATCTATTAAGTAGAGTATAAATGTCTCAAAATAATTAAGTAAACAGGATTAGGTATGTATTAACCACTGTGATGTAAGCATTCCTAATTCTATATGAAATCAGCACAACACACCCCATAAATGCGTTATGTATAAAAAATAAATAAATAAAAATAAAAATTGGGCAGCACCTGTGGCTCAAAGGAGTAGGGTGCTGGCCCCATATGCCAGAGGTGGTGGGTTCAAGCCCAGCCCTGGCCAAAAACTGGGGCTCCTTGCCTCCTAGGAGGTCAGCTCCCAACATAAAGATAATAAATAAATAAATAAAATAAATAAAACCCCCCAGTCCAGCAATAACCATCAGTATCATGTGGTGAACAAGCACCTTTCTGGATGCCTCACTACACATGTGCATGTCTGTGTGTGTCCACAGACAGAATTTTACATACAAGGTACACATTAAACATGACTTTAACTGTATCTTGTTTTGATTTTCAATTCACAGTCTTTCCTAATTATCAAATATAGATACCCATTACCATGGTTGTCATAGTAACTCACAGCTTATCTGTAAAATAACAGTTCAAACGTCTGCCCCCCACCTCATTAGTAGGACTCTTGCTGTTTCCTGCTGTCATGGGCAGCCTGCACAGGCAGCTTGGGGTCTTGTCTGATGCTCAGAGAGAAGCACGTTTCACATGTTGCCCTCCAGAGGTTCTAGCAATGCCGTGAAGAGGTACCCATGCCCCACACCTACATTGTATATGAATTTTATTAATCTTCACAACCCTTTCCAATCTGACTATTCAAACCCCTTATTGTTTTTATTTACATAGATTCAATGAAAATTGGTCAAACACATTTTTATAGATCTACTGGCCATCCAGATTAATTTTTAAAAACCACACAGAAATTATCATTATGAGGAAGGTATTTTGTAAGCTAGGTAGTTATCACCTGAAGAATCTTGAAAAAGAAGCTCTGACCCAAAACAAATCTTGAACTTTTCAAGGTGTGAGATGATTCCAGGTTAGGATCCGAGCTCCCGCATTGCCATGCCATCTCCGCGACCAGCACTCCTGGTCCATTTTCCAATCTCAGTTATTCTGGCTGCAAAAGGCAGGCCATGAAAAGTCCTGATGTCCTCATTTACAGGAACTGAGATTTTAGCCTTGGGAGCATCTGGGCCAGAAACCTGACCTATTCCACACTCACTGACATCAAGTTGGTTTTCTTTCCTTTTTTCCTAAAAATATTTATATTCTTAAAACTAGGTGTTTAGGGTTAAGTAAATATTACCATTGTGACTTCACATATAGAAGCTGAAAAATTTATATTATTTGCCCAAGGGAAAAAATATATGTGCATGTTTATGTCACACTTGCATATTTAACATATCCATTTCCTGATGTGATTCTTCTCCTAGATGGGAATGGAGAAGTTGCAGTTCCCACGCCCTGAATGACCAGCCAGCATCTGACATCTACATGGTAGGTGGGTTAGAGCACAGTCTTCCTGACTCCTGGTCCAGCCTGTAATCGCAATAGCCCTTTTATTAACTGCAACTCCCAACCAAGGCTACAATGGCACAACCGCTGAAAACCTCACAGACAACGCCCCATCAAACCAGAGTCTGGGAACAGACCCCAGAAACCCACTCACCAGCCCAAGACTCTTCTTTCTTCATCACAAAAAAGAATTCTGTAAAATCTAACCACATTTCATTTTTAAGAAACCAAGATTAAACAGTGTTTTTATGCCAAAAGTTTATTCTTACCATATGTAGGGATGAAGCTGTATTTCTCTCTTTCTCTCTATATTTCTTGCCCATGCAGTTGTGCAATAATTGTAAGTTGAATATTAATTAAATAAAATTGTGTCCCAGTGATCCTGAGGCTATCGGCCAGTCTTCCTGCTCAATAAAGGTTCAGTTGATGCTAGAATTTATCATGCAGTCACCTGCCTATCAGGGACCTGTGCCTGAGGGCCATGCTCTGAATACTTGGAGCCCAAGAGAGCACCTCCGTGTTAAGGAGCTCATCACCCAGGTGGGGAGGAAAGCTGTGACATGAAAAGGCCGTGACCACACTCAGTGTAAACATCTGAACCCCTAGAGTCAGAGAGAACGCTTGATTCAGGAAGAAAAGTCTCTGCCCTGAGCGTCCACTCAGAGCTGGACTCTGTCCTGGAAATGCTACAAATGTAGTTGACCACAACCACCTTTGTATTATTATCTCCCTTACCAGAAATGAAGGTTCTGAAAATAAAAGGATGGACTGGGATCTGGACAAAAAAGTTTTGCTTCACATCGGAGAGGATGGGGAGGCAGAGACAAGACCTCAGGCTGACAGTCTAGTGTCCTGGGAAGATTCGATGTCACCCCAGGGCCCTGAGTGACCATCAGCATTTCAGTGGGTCTGAAGGTTGGGAAAGGGAGCACCCATGTAGTTGGTGAGATCAAGTAGGCATCCGGCACTGGCAGAAGAGCTTAGAGAGACTGTTTCCCCAGCCACACTCCTGCAGAGCGTAAAGGCAGCATCTCCCAGAGCTGTGCCCAGACCACACTGGGTGCCTGTCACAGGACAGAGCCGGGAGACCCAGCACCCCAGCACCTCTCCCCAAGCAGGAAGGGCCTGAGCTATCTCAGCGGGAAACTCAGCCTGGGCTCAGCCCATTACCTCTCTGCCCTGCTCAGTGGGGTCAATTTATCAGTGACACCGTAAGACTGAAAAACTCAAGTTAAAAATTCAAGAATAATCTAATATTAAGTGATGTATCAGTGGGAGGAAAAGAAATTAAAAATAGCAGATGCACACCACTCAGCTTAATAGAACAAACCAAAATATCCAAGTCTATAAGCACAAAGTACTGGAGATACTGAGCTTTCAGCTTTGTCTGGAGGACTCCCTGCACTGACAACCCTTCCACATCAGTGCTGCCAGAGAGACAGTGGCCCCCAGTCAGGTGTGCTTGCCTCACTCAACCAGTGGCATCAAAAATTCAGTTTTCACTTGGAAATAAACGTGTACTAAATGGATGTAATTCTAAAAAAAAAATAATAATAGTTAACCTAAAACCAACTCTTAAAGAAATTTTTAAAAGAGAAAATAAACTCAAGCTTTAATTTTATTTAAATATATATATTTTATATATATATGAAATTTAAGTAGCCACACATGGCTAGTGGCTGCTATACTGGGCAGCACCATGACCCAGAAGTCGTGTTCCGTCAGGAGAGGCGCCCGGGCTGCTCGCCTGGTCCCGTCAGGAGAGCAGGCCTGGGTAACCCACGCAGAGGGCAGGCCCTACACTTGTCTTCAATTCCCCTCACTTAAAAAAATGACAAAATCAATTCCGAGGGAGTGATGACTCACCCGCTCAAATTAGCTGTCAGAGGCTCAGCTGTATTTTCTGAATTCAGATGGTTCACAATTGTCTTTTACTACCTTGAAAGAGAATAAAGACAGACAATTTAAATCATCAGAGAGAGCAGGCGAGACCAGAGGGGCATTTGTCACGGCTCTGCCCAGGGGCTGTTAACCAGTTTGATACCCAGAGCTGATTAATGCTATCACACCCCCTACTGACTGGCATTGCTATGAGGCCTCTAGAGCAGGCCTGGGGGGTGCAGATGACTCTGTGTGGACCCTTTTGGGTCTTGGCATAAATCAGGTGAGGCAGACCTACCATGATAGCCAGTTAGATCTCAGAACTCTAGAAAAGTTGTTCCCAACTGGGGTGTTTTGCTCCTCAAAGGACATTCAGCAACATCCAGAGACATTTCCAGTGCATTGGGGCAACTGGGTGGGGGAGGGGTGCAGCTGATGTCTGGTGGGTAGAGAACAGGGGTGCAGTTACACATCCCATAGTACAGGACAGCTCCCCAGAGCAATGAATTACCCCGCCCCACATGTCAGTGGTATCCAGAGTGAGAAATCCGGGATTTTCCCAGTAAAAGGAAGGAAAGGAAATGAGGTTGTGTGCCAGGGAGCAGCAATGGGGCAGCCTAGGACCTGGCCAGGCCAGCAGGATAAAGGAAGGAAAGAGGTGGGGTGAACCAGTTCAGCCCTGTCGTTTGGAGAAGGGGGGACAAGACAAGTGAGCTGGAACCAGAGGCAGGGGTGAGAATGGGGTGCTGTTCAAATTCTGGAGAAATCCTCATAATGGAGCAGGGGAGGGCTGGGAGGTGGAGCAGAGAGAGAGCCAGAGGTGAGCGGTCCAGATGCTGAGGCCAGAGGGGAGGGCTGGGAGGTGGAGCAGAGAGAACCAGAGGTGAGTGGTCCATGCTGAGGCCAGAGGGAGGGCTGGGAGGTGGAGCAGAGAGAGAGCCAGAGGTGAAAGGTCCAGATGCTGAGGCCAGCGGGGAGGGCTGGGAGGTGGAGCAGAGAGAGAGCCAGAGGTGAGCAGTCCATGCTGAGGCCAGCGGGGAGGGCTGGGAGGCAGAGCAGAGAGAGCTAGAGGTGAGTGGTCCATGCTGAGGCCAGAGGGGAGGGCTGGGAGGTGGAGCAGAGAGAGCTAGAGGTGAGCAGTCCATGATGAGATCAGGTCATGGATGGTGCATGTCCTTTGATTTTTTAATGTGTTCAAGGGTGAAAATGTGTTGGGTAAAGACAAAAAGAGAAACTAAATACCCCTTAAGAGAGGGAAAGTGCTATTATATTACAGCATGAACTTCATGGGAGAGGGGTTTGCAGAACAAGGGAGGAGAATTGGTCTGACCTGGATGTAGTGATTAGGAGCAAGGAAGACAGTCACCTCCCTGCATTGATAAGGAAGAAGGAGCCTGGTGAGGAGAGATTCAGGTAACAGCTAGGATTTAGTTGAGAGCAGTGGTTCTCAAAGTGCTGCCCCCAGCACCAGCATCACCAGGGCACTTGCTAGAAATGCACATTCCCAGGCCCACCTTATTCTCACTAAATAGGAATCCCTGGAATCTGGTGGAGCCAGAAAGGATGGAGCTGCATGAAGAGGACTGAAGGCCAGAGGGCTTCAATAGATGATGGTCCTTGAGTCCCAGCAGCAGAGTGGGAGGATCTGGGTGAGGGAGAGGTGGAATGTTGAGTTGCGGAGCAGTCGAGTAAGCAGGGCCACAGGGTCTGGGAGACGCACAGCTCTCAGTAGAGACAAGCAGCCCAGAGGTCTTGCAGGGAAAGAGGCTGATACAGTTCTAATTTGTGCCTCTTTGGGCGGGACAGTTAATTTAATATGTCATGTTCACTGGGCTGAGGGATGCCCAGAGAGCTGGGTGTCACTAAGGGCATCTCCAGTGCATTGGTGTTTGAGGCCTACACTGAGCAGAGAACATCCACCCTCATCAGGGTGGGATGTAGGTAGACATCAACCAGTCTATTTTTTATTTCATTTTATTATTTTTTGACAGTGATGGCTCATTTAAATTCTTCTGTGTTCCCCAATGACCAGAACTCGTGGTGTGGTCTTCTCCTTAGCTCAGAGGGCCTTCTTTATGTGCACAGAGAGGTTACTTCTGGCAGTGGGGGAGGGGGGAGCCATGTGCAAACAGTTCTGCAAAATGCTTAATTCACATCTCAGGGGAGGAAGCCCACAGGTTCTCATCAAAGGATTATGACACCCGCCAATTAAGAACCAGGTCCTGCTACCATCCTCCTGCTGCCTGAGGCACCTTCCTCCTCCTGTCCCCTCCCCACCCAGCTGACAGCTCCCATTCCTTCTGTGCTTAGTTTGATCAAAGAAAGCTCTGCTGCCACATCACAGCCACTCCACAGCCAGGGAAGATTGCTGTCCCAGCTCAACACTGTCACAGGCAAGCACAGGAAGGCCCCTAGAATAGAGGGGAAGGGTCCCTAGAACACAGGTCCTTTGTAACAGCTCACAAGAGATAGGACAAGCCTTTAAAGTCAATTCTAGACCTTCAGGGTAGCTCACAGCAATGGCACCTGCCATGGATGTGTCCATCGAGCAATTGACTGAGGTCCTGAGTGGAGAAGGGTGCAGGAAGGGCAGGGTTGCTCTCTCTTCCTGAGCTGAGACACCCATCTTCTCCTGCTCTTAGACATTGGAGCACCTTGTTCTTGGGCCTGCGGTCACCAGGAGGGACACCAGCACCCTCCTCTCCCTCCTGCTCCAGTTCTTAGGCCTTAGGAGTCAGACTGAATTATGTTACTGGCTTCCCTGGGTCTTCAGCTCACATGTGGCATTCTTGGTCCCTATAGCCATGTGGCCAATTCCATAATACATATCTCTACATATCCTGCTTGTTCTGTCTCTCTGTGTCCCCAGCTGACACAGGGAGGACGGGGCTATGGGAATCTGTAGCATGAAGGAGATAGCTAAGGGAAGGTGGGCACATCAGGACCCGGGGCCTCGAGTGTTTCACATTGTCATGGAGGGCAGGGCTCACCCAGGAGTGGTCAGCCAAGTCTTTCTCTCTCTTGCTCATTGTTCTATGTTGAAGTGGCACAAAAGACCCTTGTCAAGGCTAAGTGAGCCAGTGACAGGTCTACTCACACAAAACAAAATGAAAGACATAAAAACTCACACTGAACAGGGGTTCCACCTAAGATCACCCATGGCTCAATTCCTCTGCGTGAATCCCTGGGGAATCTGCCTTTATCTCCTCCAACCTGGCCTCTGACAAAACGTGCTCTCATAAACCAAATACTGACAAAAATGTCAGTACTCCTGACATCCACCACATAAGAAACAGCTTTTGCTTCTTTTTTTTTTCCTTTAAAAAAAAATATGACAGCCAGGCATTGTGGCAGGTGCCTGTAGTCCCAGCTACTGGGACTGCTCAGGAGGCTGAAGCAAGAGAATTGCCTAAGCCCAGGAGCTGGAGGTTGCTGTGAGCTGTGTGATGCCATGGCACTCTACCGAGGGTGATAAAGTGAGATTCTGTCTCTACAAAAAAAAAAAATATATATATATATATATGACAATATGTTTCACGCTAGGAGAGGTATTACAATTTTAAGGATTTCTGCTATGCTGTGTGTCAAGAAGCTATGTGAGTTTCATTTCTTTAAACGTTTTTTTAGAGACAGAGTTTCTGCTGTTTCCTAGGCTGGAGTGCTGTGGCATCATCACGGCTCACAGCAACCTCAAACTCCAGTCTCAAGCGATCCTCCTGTCTCAGCCTCTCAAGTAGATGGAACTATAGGTGTATACTACCATGCTAGGCTAATTTATTATTATTTGTTTTTAGAGACAGGGTTTTGCTATGTTGCCTCAAGAGATCCTCCCACCTTGGCCTCCCAAAGTGCTGAGATTACAACTATGAGCCACCGCACCTGGCCTGAGGCTTAATTAAGAACTTAATGGAGAAAAATGCCCTAGATCAGTGTTTTTCAACTTGTTTTATATCATAGCACACTTGAACCTATAGTTAAACTTTGGGGCACGCTAAAATTATGTTGATCAAAAAAAGAGTGAAATAAAGAATATACTTAATGATGCATTGAACTTCTTTCAAAAATAATTTAATAAATGATCTTTAAAAATTTTCCTGGCATAGCTAAGAGTCACAGCACACTAGCGTGCCATGACACACCAGGTGAAAATCACTGCCCAAGATCCTCACTGGCCCTCCTATACTTAGTCCCTAGAGGCCTGAAGGTGAAGGACCGAGACCCCCACCAGGAGCACTGGTGCAGAGAGAGAGGCAGGCATGGGAGGTGGGCAGAGGGCGGAGACAGGTGTGGGAGATGCGGGCGGGAGAGGCCTCTGCACCAGGAGGCTCTTGCAGGAGATGTGGCATTCTCGCTGGACTTAGATGAGGGGACCTGGTACCAGATGTGGACGGCTGAGCAGGGAAGTACATGACCTGACCCGACCTATGACAAGGATGTGTGGATGCCACAGCCCACCACAGCCCATGTGGCCTTTCTGAAGCCTGGAAAACTACACTATTGGAACTTCAGACTTTTTCCCCAAGAACAGTTGGTGTTCCAGGTATATATGTGAAATCTCATAATGTTTAAAAGTTAGCAATTTTTAAAACATGTATAAAACATTGTACAGGTAATAAATAGCATCCCAGCAGACTGCCAGTGTGTGACTGAGGAAGAGAGAAGCAAGGCATATTTGGGAAGAACGGGCATTTCAGGGTGAGCAGTCAGGGCTGCTGTGGGGGCTGGGCGTGGTCCCACTGGTGCACAGGGTGTTGGGGAAAAGAAGTGGCTGGACAAGGTGAACAGGACAGAGGCACCTCTCTTGCCAGCATGAGGAGACGGGCTTTCCTAGGCAGTGGGGACCCTGATGACACTCAAGGAAGGGCAAAGTCTGCCTGAGTTGCTCTAGGAACAGGTGGTGCAGCCAGGGTGGGGGCTTGGAGGCCAGGCTCAGAGGCAGCTCCCTGGGCTGGAGAACTGGCTCACACCTGCTCCCTGTGCAACCTCAGGCAGGGTCTCTCTGCTGTTGCTCAAGTCTCTAATAGTTCTGGGGAAACTCACACCACAGGCTTTCTGTGAGGGTTAAATGAATTAACATGTACAAAGCACATCATTAAGTATGTAGTAAATATCTACTATTATTAAAGACGATAGCCTTTCATCGGTAAGAAACTCCCTACAAATGTGGCCCTGAAACTTGTTTTAGAGACTTTTCCTGGTGCCTCCAGACCATAAAAGAACTGGATATTTTTTGAAACCCAGTAAGAATAAAAGTAGGACTTACTGAAGAGCTAACGGGGTGGGGGGGGCGGGGGAGTAAAGAGAGAAATTTTGTTATTAGCTGAGCTCTCCAAATTTCCTGGGATGCAGCATAGGTGATAATCCACCCCCAAGCTTCAGAGACTTCCCTCCCCTGAAAAGGGGGCTGGGTTGTCTCAGCAGAGGTCACCCCCATCAGTGGAGGTCACCCCCAAAGGCCCCCAGTCAGGTCTTGGATGTAAGTGTTTAGTCAGGAGGCAACTTAGCAGCAGGCAGGGAAGTCAGGAGGAGACCACAGGAGCACTGAGGAAGTGGGACTCAGGAGTGGGAGCAGGTGTCCCTGTGAGGCCTTCCGGGGACATGCACCTCCGAGGTGACTGAGAGGCTTGGGTATTTGCCACTGACTTTCATTCCACACCCAGCCCACAGTGGCTCCTAGAAGTGCACCCTCCACCTTCCAGCTGCCCTGCACCAGTGCTGGAGGAGGCCTGGCAGAGGCTGTGAGGGAAGCAGCCACCAGCTGGGCGGGGTCAGCGCAGGGTGCGAACCAGCAGCAGGGAGGGATGAGCTCCTAGGCCCCACGTGCCCTCAAGCACCTGGTTCTATGGGGCCTTGGTTGTAAGGAACAAACCAAGTCCGGCAGCTCAGCTAACAGATGCCCTGCAGGACACAGACTTGACAGTGAGCCAGGCTGAAGTGCAGAGGGCTCCAGGAAGGTAGTGAGGCTATGGAGGCTGGGTGATGCCAAGGGCACTTCTCTCCCCTGCAGACACCACATCTTCTGTTTCTTTATGCAGCTGCATCTGCTCTCCCCTCTTCCCCGCCCCTCTTCCCTTCCCCTCTCCCCCTTTCTACTTCCCCTCCCCTCTTTCCCTTCTTCTCCAAACCAGCTTTTTCTATTTACCTGTCAGAGGCTTATCAAGGGTCTACCCAGCCCTGCAGCCCAGCTAACTCAGTCTATCTCTCGGTGTTGATGGCAAAGCCCTAGGGAGGAAATGCACTTGGTTAACCTGCTCCATGGTGGGGCAGGCTGCTTAAGCTGGCTGCTGAAAAGCAGAGCCTGAGAGGAGAGTTTGGGGAAGGGGGGCTCCATGGGGCAGTGGGACAGCAAGACAGTCTTCTCTTTTCACAGCCAGTTAAGAAAAACAAACATTTAAAATGTCATGAGGGTTAAAAATAAACTTTTAAAACATGTTATGAGGGTGATCAGATGCATCATCAGAACGCTCTCCCCACGCCAGACTGTCTAGAGGCAGAGGCAATGCTGCTGTAACCTCTCCTGAAAGATGCCGCAGAGCTCTTGGGCACAGGTAAACACAGACACCTGTGTTGGGGCTGAGAGGGCCTCCAGGAGAGCAGAGAGCAGGCTGAGGCTGGCTGCAGGCCTTTGCAGGTGATCTGAGCAGACTGAGGCTGGCTACAGGCCTTTGCAGATGATCTGAGCAGGCTAAGGCTGGCTGCAGGCCTTTGCAGGTGGTCTGAGCAGGCTGAGGCTGGCTAGAGGCCTTTACAGGTCGTCTTGTCTTCTGGAGTTTCAGATGTCCTTCTCTGCTCCTGGTGTCCTGGAAATCTGTGTCAGCAGTGGGGGTTGGACTCTGTCCGATGCTTTCCTGTGTAATCGATATAATTGTTTTTCTTCCTTAGCTGGTGCATATGGTAGATCTCAACCAACCAAAGTTGATAATCAGTATCAACTCATTTTCAAATATCAAAACATATATCTGGGATCAATCCCACCTGATGATGGTACATATTCTTTTATGCATGTTGGGTTAGAGTTGTCAGTGTTTTGCTGAGAATTTCCACATCTACAATAATGAGCAGTGTTCGTCTGTAGTTTCATTATGAGTGTGTGTTCTCTTTGCCTGGCTTCAGCACCCACGTAATACTGGCCTCTTCACATAAGCTGGTAAGTGGGACTTTTCCTCTTTTTAGAGTTTCATCTTGTCATTGAATGTTTGATAAAATTCTCCTGTGAAACCATCTGTGTCTGGAGATTTCTTCAAGGAGGGGGAGGTTTCTTCTTATTACAAATTCAACTTCTAAATAGTTGTAATAGGTGATATATTCTTGCCAGCTTATTTTGATAATCTTACACCTTTTTCTTTTGATTTATTACCTTCTTCAACATATTCTACTATAATTAGCGTAGCAATGAAAAAAAGTATGAGACACCTTAAGTCTTCCTTGAAGGAGTTATTTAAAAATACCATAGAAAGAAAGCACCCAGCCAGATTCTTCAATTCACAGGTAACTGGGGGGCAATCGACACCTGTGAAGAGGTTGACTGGCTGCCTCTTCCTATGCTGTAATTTATCTAAAGGCCCCAAAGAGGGTCTATTTTGAATAATTCCAAAGAAAGGCCACCAGAAAGCTTCAATATAAAGGGCCTAGAGGAGGTGCAGCCAAACTTTCAAAGACATTTCTGATGAAAATTCCAGGTCGTTGGTGTTGGCTCTTCAGGCTAGGGAGGAGGTGGCCAGCATGGCCAGGGGCCTCAGGGACATGCCTGTGGTTGCCTCAGAGCAAAAGGCCCAAGGGTAAGAAGAGAGGGATGACATCTGGAGAGGGCAGGAGGGCCAGTTGTGGACCCTGGGATATGTTGGACGTTGACCTGAGGCCTGGTTGTCCCAATGGATCTGCTCCTCAGAGCCTAAGGGGGTTGTGTACAGTGTAAAGGTTGGAGCCACATCCCCCCTGCCCTGGGTCTCCTGGGAGCTGCTCCAGGCATCCTCTCAAGGGCTCTTCTTACCTCATCAGAGTTGGTCAACTTTATCTCCAAATAAAGAGTGAACTTAGAAAATCAAACTCTCGTCATTCAGAAAATTAACCCCTTTTCTCTCTGGAGTCATCTGCTCTACTGACCCCTGAAAGCAGAGAAAAGCCCTGTGCTCCCCGGGCAGCTGGGACTGGAGCCACCTGCTCAGAAAATATAGGTGGAGGGGGTGAGGGACAGCAGGTGTCAGAGACATTTCCTCTTGTTCCTGGTGGCTTCTCCAGCTTTGGTATCTTCTAAACACTGACAATGGCCCCTCTCCATCATTTCTCAGAAGCTTACAAGGGACCTTTGCAGAGATTTAGAAGATAAGGGAGGATAGGCAAACGTGGAAAGAGCTCACATATGAGCAGACTCCAGTGTTTCCTTGGGGCACAGGTGCCGTCCTTGCCCCACCTCACCCACACTTATGCAGCCCGGGCCATGCCCTTGTCCCAGGAGGGTCGACCTTCCCTCCTTCCCTGGTCCAAGTCACCAGGAAACTCTCAACTTACGCTGATCAGGACCTCCCCCTTGTCCTCCTCCTGCACAGCTCAGGGGGCTCCTTGGCAAAGCCAAAGACCATTTTCCAAATCAGAAGACAGTTCTCACCTTAGGGAGAGAGTTCTCTGCCATTAAGAGCAAAGTCCTCTGCCTTGAGGCTCCTGTATAAATTTAGGAAGACAGAACTCTCCTGGGAAGAAATTGCACCTTTATTTTCCCAAACCTGCAATGGAAATTTGGCACTTCCTTGCATCATTAATGGAGTCAACAAGTCAGTTTCATTATCAGAACCTGTGACTTTATCTCTGATAAAAATCAGAGATATTCCATATCACATCATACAGGTAAAGATATCTTGAAATAGCATTTACATTCTCTGCTACTTCAAAATTACAGGTGTTATCACATATGGCACTAGAATCTGTTACTAATGAGTAATAAAGCACATACATATGACTGTACTTACATAGTTTTCCATGGAATTCCCTTCTCTTTAAAGCCTCCTTATTTCATCCTAAGCATTCAACAGCAGTCTTCTGATAAAAGGTGCAGAGATTCCATGAGACAGCCAAAGAAGTCCCTAGCATGCAGGGCACCCATGTCCCACATGCTCCTCATGACTGTCCTCAGGCTACCTTTAAAATTACATGGTCTGTCTTCTCCTTATGTGTCTCAGAGTGCAGCCAGCTGTCAGTCACTAATTAAAGGAATGTGTCAGCTTTAAGAGTGGGGTGCTCACATGAAGCGCAGGCAGGAAGAGAGGGAAGGTGGGCAGGGAGGAAGATTGACCTCCACTAACAGGTGGCCAGCACCAGTGTCATCTCAACTGTCCCCACAGGCCACAGTGCCCAAACAAGCCCTCCCCTGACAGTTTCCACAAGGGCCTATGTCATCACACACATTGCCATTTATACTCAGTCTGGTATGTCCCATTCCTGAACCCAGAAGTGATGGCAGGCAGAGGAACAAAGTTGCCAGAGCCTCTGGGACAACAAGGGAAAACAAAGAAAGAAATTAAATTATGAATGAAAGATGACAGGATGACCCTAGGGAAAGGGGAACTGTCACTGACCAGGGAACAGAGATTCCAGCATGGGCTAGCTCAGCCTCGGTGGGGAAGGGCCCCCCCAGTGTGGTCAGCTTCTATGTAGAATGGCCTGGAAACTGAGGGAAACTGGGGCAGGACAGATGAGCTGGGGAACTCAGGACACAAAGTAAAGCAGAGATCTGGATAGTTTTTTCATGAGGGGTATTCTTTAAAGAAGGCCCCCAAAATGTGGAAGTGACTGTGCTGGAGATTGCCCATCCTCCCCCCTCTAGGGGTACACTGTGGCAGAGTTTAATTGTAACTCTGTGGTGTTCTTTTTTTTTTGGCCAGGGCCAGGTTTGAACCCACCACCTCTGGTATAAGGGACCGGTGCCCTACTCCTTGAGCCACAGGTGCCACCCATAACTCTGTGATGTTAATAGCTAGAGTGGCAGACATCAGTCTAAAGGAGAGGCTGGCAGGGGTGAGTGTATCTACATACACCTGCATGAATCCAGAGTTTCACAACCCTCAACATGCTGTGGGTAAGCATAGGGGCTGCCTTTCTGCTGACCAAATCTATGAAAGAGCTGAGCACTGGGGCTCATGGGAAAACCACATATGGCCCCAAGGACACACTCCATTGCTGGCCCTGGGGACCTGGGAAGAGGTGCACATCCTGGATCAGGGGACCCTGGGCCCAGGCATGGCTCCCCCACAGTTCTTGGGACCATGCATTTCAGGCACCTTCCATCCCCTGTGCAGCAGTCACCAATAAATCCTTGCCCAATTCCTCACCAGACTCCAGTGGGCCCTGCCTGCTAACCTATGGCTTACCCACCCACACTGGCTTTTTCAATTTCACAATTAAGAAACGTAATACAATAAACAAACATAGGGCTGGGTTATAAAAGGTTTTTGTACGTTGTTTCAAGAATTCAAAATGCATTTCCCAGAGAAACAGTGAAGATAAGACACAAACCTGGAATGGCTCCCTTTCATCCCCACTGTCCCCCAAAAATGTAGCCTAAAAATAGTTTCTATTTCATCATTAAATTGTTCCTGAGAAAATAAATTTTGATTAGAAACTCAGATGGCTAACACCTTCCTAGGAAGGTGTGGGGTTTTAAAGTATGATCCCCAAATTATTTGCTCTCCTTTCATTGATAGGTGAATCTACGTTTCTTCTTGAATCTGGACTCGGCAACTACTTAACCAAAAGAATATAGCAGAAAGTATACTGTGTCATTTAATTTTATGAAATATTACTCTGATACCAAAACCAGATATAGTATAAAAAACATCAAAGACCAATGTTCTTCATAAATTATTATCGAATAGAATTCAGCAATATATAAGAATATCTATGTACCACTAACTAAGTGGGGTCTTTTCCAGGAATGCAAGGCTGGTTCAATATTTGAACATGAATCAATATAATCCTCCATATTAACAGACTACAGAAGAACAAGCACATGATCACAAACTTGGGAGGCAGAATCTGACAAGATTCAATGCCTGTCCATAACAAAAACTCTCAAAAACTAGAAATAGACAAGAACTTCCTCGGCTTGATAAAGAACATGTACTGAAAGTCCAGGCTCCCTGCCTGGTCTCCCTGGCCACATGGGCGAGGAGGACACTTCATTGCTGGTGGGAATGGAAGTGTCACCTCCCTGTTGAGCCTCCTCCCACACCACCCATTTGCCGGGCCAGGCTCTGTGGTATCAGCCTGGCAGCGTTGGCTGGTACTGGTAGGTGGAACCACAGGCTCCTCTGTGCTGCATGGTCAGAGAGCAGAGCAGTTGTCAAAAAGCTTGTCTTGCTGGACTTCCCCTTCCCTAACCCTTTGCACAGAGAGAGTAAGCCTTTACTGGGGCCTTTCTTTTCTCTGCCTATTGGTATTTCTGGGTTGTTTGTTTGTTTCTTTTTTTTTTTTTTAGACAGAGTCTCAAGCTGTCCCCCTGGGCAGAGTCCCGTGGCATCACAGCTCACAGCAACCTCCAACTCCTGGACTCAAGTGAGTCTCCTGTCTCAGCCTCCCAAGTAGCTGAGACCACAGGCACCCACCACAACACCCGGCTATTTTTTGGTTGCAGCCGTCATTGTTGTTTGGCGACCCGGGCTGAATTCAAACCTGCCACCTTAGGTGTATGTGGCTGGCGCCTTAGCCACTTGAGCCACAGGTGCCGAGGCAGTTGTTTGTTTCTTTAGCTCTAATTCTGAGATTTGTGAGTCAAGAAGAAAGTCTTGGAACCTACCACTATGTTGTTCCTTGGATGCTGAGAGCTCTCACCCCTCTGCCTTCTTCTCTTCACCTTTCAGAGGCTTCCTATATTTGTTTTACACGTAACATCCAGAGCTTTACTTGTCTTTAGCAGGAAGAGTAGGGCAAGGCATATCTGTTCCATCCTTCTGGAAGCCGACACCTGATCTTCCTCAGGTCTCTTGATTCTGGTGCTTCACTGTTTGCAGGGAGCTGGCTCCCAGTCTGCACCCCTCGTCCAAGGTGCCTCTGCTCTCCCGGCATCACGCGGGGCCCGGCCCTGCAGGGACCTTCCTTCCCTCTTGCTCTCTTCCTCTGCCTCTCTCAACCATTAGGATGTTTTATTCTCTCTAGAATCCTAAAACTTTATGAAGACATTCTTGGTGTATATATTTTTTCATCTGTTTTGTTAGGGACACTCATGACCTGAAGGGAAGAGAATTACTCTACTACTTAATTGATAAGTTCATGTTGTTGTCTTGGTTTTTGTTTTTCCACCATTTCTAGAACTCTAAAGAGTCAAATGTGTATTTTGGAATGTTTCTCTAGGTTTCTTATCTTGCTGTTTCTCTTATTTTTGTTTGTTTGTTTCACTTTATGAGAGAATTCTTCAATGTTCTGATATTTCTCTACAATATTGCTATGGTCTGAATGTGTGTGCTTCCCCAAATTCATGCATTGAAATCCTTACCCCCTAGGTGGTGGTATTAGGAGGCAAGGCCTTTGGGATGTGATGAAAGCAGAGCCCTCCAGAATGTAATTAGTGCCCTTTTAAAAAAATCCAGAGAGACACCTCCCCCTTTCATTACGTGAGGACTCAGCAGGAAGACGCCGGCTGTGAACCAGAGTGAGGCTGTCTCCAGACATCAAATACTGTCTCTTCATCATGGACTTTCAGCCTCCAGAATTGCGAGAAATAAATTTCCATTTTTTATAATACTCAATTCATGGTATTATGTTACAGCAACCCAAACATACTAAGAAATACTTTTGCCTGTCATATTTTAAATTATAAGACTTCCTTTGTATTTTCTGATGTTTTTCCTTTTTTTTTTTTTTTTGGAGTTTTTGGCCAGGGCTGGGTTTGAACCCACCACCTCTGGCATATGGGGCTGGTGCCCTACTTCTTTGAGCCACAGGCGCAGCCCAATTTTTCCCATCTTTTACAGAATCATTTTTTTTAGAATAGAATAACTTGTTTGGAGATATCGGTTTTTTTTTTGCTGTTTGCTACATAGTTCCTTCTGGGTTCCTTTTTTTTTTTTTTTAAGAACTCTGTTAACTACACTGTTTCCTCTCATTTCTTGAATTTGCTTGTTTGAGGGGTTTGTGGATAACTCTGTGGTCTGTCTTTCATGCTGAAGGGTTTTGCCTATCTGGTAAATCTCAGCAGCCTGTTCACAGTTAATAGAGAGCTGGCTGGAATGCACCTGCCTGTCCGATTCCATCCTCTTCTGTTCCTCTCTGTGTCTATGTGCTCTGCAGCCCCTGAGCCCCTTAACACTCTGGATTCTGTGGATTTGGCCAATGAGAGGAACCAGAAGAAGATCAGACATGAGGAGGAGAGAGCACTTGAAGAGCCCACCTGCTTCCTGCCTGTGGAGCTATGATCTGGCCCTGGTTTTATTCCTCTATGGAAGGTAGCTTCTCCTGTGGCTGTCACTCCCAAGGGCCCTAGGGTCCACTCCACTCTGACCTTTAGACCCAGGAGTGATGACAGCTGCCCTCAGCCGCTCACCCAGCAGCGTCCACATCCCTTGTTGGTTTCTCTTAACCACACCCCTCCTCTATAAATAGCTTTTTTATTAAACTTTTTTACTTCCCTCTTTGAATATGCCTCTGTATTTCTTGCAAAGCTCTGTTCAAAACAGAGACTTCATGTACTTGACCTGTGGGCTGATGGACTTCACGCCACATGACTGGACATTACACAGGGGACGCCCCACGCACCTGCGCTCAGCTACGTGCTGTGCTGGTGAAGCTGGCTGGGCTTAGACAACATAGACCTAATTTCTTACAGTTCTACTCTTCGTTCTTTGCATGGTAACCTGGAAAGAACTCAAGAGCTTTAATTTTATGCCAGATTCTAAATGTCTGCCTGGTATTATATACCTCCTACATCAGGACTACCCCTGTGTGCTATTATTGTTGAAACACTTTTTGTTTTAGAATAGCATTAGATTTGGAGAAAAGTTGCAAAGATGGTACAGAAGGTTCCAGGAGGTTCCTAGATTCTCCCTGCATGTTTCTGGGTACATTTGTCACAACTAGGAGCTATCTCCGTAATTACTGTGGACTAGCTTTTCCCTCCCATCCTTGTCCTATTCCAGGACCCTGCCCAGCAGCCCCAGGGACCTCTGGTCCTCTGGCCTCTTGAGCCTCCTTCAGTTTTGATGACCCTCATGGTCTTGAGGAGTCCCAGTTGGGCGTCGTGTGGAAATCACTCCATCTGGCTTTGCCCAGTGTTTTTCTCCTGGTTGGACCAAGGGCGCTGTCTCAGCACAACCTCTCGCTGGGGATGCGGAGCTTTCTCAGCCAGGCTCCCCACAGTGACTTCACCCTTCACTCATATTCTGTTCTTGGAAGGCGAGTCACTGAGTGCAGCTCCTGCTCAGGGGTGGAGAGCTAGGCTAGCCCTCTTGGAGGACTCACCATTTTTCCTGTTTTTACAACATTATAATGGACTGAGATGGCTAGAGCCCGTGGGTAGATGTCCCTCTGTATGTGGAAACACATCCTTGATAAAAGACAAAAGCCAGCTTGTCTGATGCTACCCCCAACATCCTTCCTCCTCAGATAAGAAGTGTCCTTTCTCAGAAACCCAGTCTCTGACCTCATGGCAATGTGCCTACAGAAGGCAGGCACATGTTAGGCAGTCTCTTGGGGGTCACAAGGGCCAAATTTGCACTTAGATGTGGATTTCAGAAAGTTATTAGGCACGTGGGTGTGTTTGTTTGAAGTGTGTCAAGAGCCTCAGAGAGTGCATGGGGAAACTGGCCCCAAGCACGTAACGGGAAGGAACCCACACCCACCCACCCACCACCCTTGCACCCAGGGAAGGCCTGTTTCCAATTGTGCAGGACATGGACAGCATTTCCTGGCACCTCCTTCTCTCCAGGCTCTTCAGGGGTAAAAGAAATAAGTTCTCAGAAAGTTCTGCACGTACCCTGGAGGAAGGAGAATGCCCTGTACTGAGTGACGGCTATTCTTGGGGCCAGACGCCCCACTGGAGCCCACTGCAGGTCCTTGGTTTCCCCAGATGGATACGTGGAGGGACACCTGAGCTCCCATTGTGGGAATGAGTTTCCCTCCAATTGCCAGCCAGCATGGCGTGAAAACTGCAGCACTGCCTGGACACACTCAGTAGCCCTGGAGGGGCCCCCTCACCTCACCCCCAGAGCGGTCACAGGCTCTGACCACCTAAGGCTCCTTGCCTTTCCCGCCCTACACATCACTGCTGCAAGCTGTGGCAGGTGACACTTGGGGGTGGCAGCTTGGCCTGCATCCTACTACCCTACACACCTCCAGTTTATACCAGGGACGGATGAGTAGAGTCTTTCTCAAGTTCTTCTCAAGAGTGAAATGTTTTCAATGGAGTACCCATTTCAAGGAGGACCCATTTATTTTGAATTAAATGGTCACTGATGACAAGAGCTCTGCTGGTGCCCAGTGAGTTACCAGCCACATACAGATCACTCTCCCACTCTCTCACTCACTCATTCATTAAGGCAAACCAATACTGCCTGATTGCCCTGTCTGGACGAGGGCCTAGGGAGAGAGGAGGAAGCGCCAGCCCTGGAAAACCATATTGTCAAGGAAGCCAAGCTTAGGACAGAGTACGCCTAACCCAGCAGGCACCACACTGTGCGAACACACCCAGGAAAGGGAGAGGCCCACCTGCTATGTTAACGGTCAACCCAGTTACACAAAGACAGGGAATTAACTTCACAAAGAAAGAAAAGAGGCAGTCCCTTCCAAACAAGTGCCAGATGGGCCGAGACTTTCTCTATAAAATAAACACACCCAGAACTTAGGAAGTGCAGGGAGAAGTGTTTACAGGGAGATCTAAAGCTGCTGGCTGGGGCTAGGGACGACATCACCCGGGGCTCCCCGGGGCTCCCCGAGCTTGGCTTGTGTGCTGCCTTCTTTGTGAAAATCACCAGGAATTGGAACTCAGCTTGGACTTCAGAGTCCTACACACAATAGGATCAATTTCTTTTCTTTTTTTTTTTTATTAATTGATTTCTGTATACATTGATGCAAACATGGGGTACATTGTGCTGTTTCATATACAATTTGAAACACCTTCATCAAGCTGGTTAACATAACTTTCATGTCATTTGGTTAATCATTGTAT
>CAUYQV010121017.1:0-16154 GCA_963574575.1 Galagoides demidoff
TCCAGAGTAGCTGGGACTACAGGCGCCCGCTACAACACCTGCCTGTTTTTTGTTTCAGTTGTCACTGCTATTCTAGCTGGCTGGGGCCGGGTATAAACCCTTGATATGTGGGGCCAGCGCCCTACTCACTGAGCCACAGGCACTGCCCCAGAATGACTCTCATTGCTTTGCTGAGCCTATGCCTCTCTGAACTGACCAGGGGTAAAAGTCAGGAGGAACCAAAAGCACCAGATTATACAGGTCACATACCACACTTTTTTTCTAAGAAGCAAAGTAAATATTTAATCTTTAAAACATCAATAAACATATCATTGTGTGCCACCTTTTCATTTTAAATCTCTCATTCAAAACCAGAGTCATATTGCCCTTTCTAGTCTCCCCAAAAACTCTCATAGACAAAAAGAAAAAAAAAAATTATAACAAGCATAAAGTAAAAAAACAAAATCAATATACAAAAAAATATATATCTCAAGTATAATCAACATCAGACTGCCTGGATAGTTTAGTCTTAGCATGATTTAGAAATTGAAAACGGTAGGAAAACTTTTTAAGCCCTACTAAGTATCATGAGATATGAGCCCAGTGGTTACGTGCCTCACGTAATAAACCAACGGATGGCAAAGGTAAGAGAAGGATCTCTCTACCTAATGAAAACAAAAACACCGTACCTTCTGAATCAGATCAGTTCCTCCTGCAAAAGCAGCTCCATTTTCTTCTGCTATTTTAACCTCTTCTGCATTCTACCAAAACACAATAGTTTTTAATTTAAAACATATTCCATCTACTTTCGAGTGTTTTGTGAGAAATAATATCACAATTCAAAATAAAAATTGTGGTTTTTAATTTTAATTGAAAATACATCAACATCAAATACTACAAAATACTACATTCAAAACAAATTCAGTTTGTCAGTGATTATAAAACAAATTCATAAATGTGTTACAAGCAGACATTTATAATACAAAAAGAATGACAAAGGGCTGTACTCTTAGATTTGCAATCTACTTGACTTCTCGACTTTTCAGACTAGATATTTGTAAAAGTTGTAGTTTCTGAGGCACAAAGCACTGAGTGGCCCTGCTGCTTTACAATAATCCTGCTGATGTTCAGGGAGGGAAGTTAGAGCAACAAGGAGTTACCAGGATAAATCCTAGACTGCTCTTTGGTGTCGTGGGAGAAACAGTGTGATGGGCTAGTCATGAGGAAATTAATGTTCTAAGCTCTTTCTCACACTAGTGACATAACTTTAAATAAATAATCTAAGTGCTTTGAGCTCCAAATGGAGAAAACAAGACTAGATTTTCTCTATTTATTCAGTGGTTCTCACCATTGATTAATGTGATTTCTACAAAAAATTAATATAAATAGTTAATAAAAGTTGGTGATGCCTACATCTCAGTGGGTAGGGCGCTGGCCACATAGGGCTGGTGGGTTCGAACCCGGCAAGGGCTTGCTAAAACAATGACAACTGCAGCAAAAAAAATAGCCAGGTACTGTGGCAGGTGCCTGTGGTCCCAGCTACTTGGGAGGCTGAGGCAAGGGAATCACGTAAGCCCAAGAGTTTGAGGTCGCTGTGAGCTGTGACACCACGGCACTCTACCCAGTGTGACAGCTTGAGACTCTTATCGCCAAAAAAAAAAAAAAAATAGTTAACAAAAGTTACTCACCCCTGTAAATACAGCAACTTTATTGATTTCTGAAGAGAATGGGTGTGGTAACCTAATAACACTGGCAAATGGTTCCACTTTTTTCTAAATAAACAACAGGGGAAAAATAATTATGAAAAGTTCATCTTGTGTATATCTTTCATATTCTAGCAAAACTAGAACTGACAAGTTTTAGTGTTTGAATTCTATCATACAAGAATACAGTTGATATGCCTAGTATGTCACCCCCAATTACCATCATTGGCTCTTAAACAATCAGGACTAGAAACCCTAAATCTAAGACCACCAAGACTAGCTCTTCCGAGTGGATCTGTTTTGAAACAACCTGGACCACCACCACTTTCAGATTTATTTGGAAAACCAACTGAAGAATCCCCCAAAACAAGTGCATGCGTCTGAGGCAGTCTAATATAGGCTGAGACTCTATGGGGTCTCAGAAAAAAATAAATCCATTCGGTGATCGTAGCTAGAGAACAGAGCCACAGAACTCTCCGACTTCCCATGGGAACAAGTTCTAGGCCCACCATAGCTTTGGAGTAGCCTTAAGGTTTGGAAGGAGAAGAGGGAGTGTCCCCTAATAAAACTGAAAGACTAACATCTTTAGAAAAACTTTATTTTGAGTAGAGAAGTCCTCCTGAGGATTTCTTTTCAGATAAGAAGGCGTAAATTCTTAGGCACACTGTATATGAGGCTAGTTCCCATATGAACTTAGTTATGGACTGGCATTCCTTTGCCATTAACACGTCTCAACCAGTTTTAGTAAATTTTTCAATGGGAAGCAATCATGATACTAGCATCCCCTGCTGAACACTGGCTTGTTGTACAAGCAACTCTATCAAAAAACAAAAAAATGCCTTAGGAAGACAATTATCTTTCCAATGCCATTCGTTTACAAGTGGCTTCTGTATATGATAAAAAGAAGCTTGTGGACCTACAAGACCTGTGATCAACTACGTGAACAGTCCATTAAGAACATGATCATTTTGAATACCACAAAATTTTTAAAATAAAAGAACAGTAATACTATAATACAAAATAAAAATGTTAACATGGCTGGTAATTAACTATTTTGAATAAATGAGAACCAAGAAATGAGATACATCTTGGTTTTAATCTTAACTCTGCTCCCTAATCTGAGACCTTCTAGCAAGTCACTTGGCTTTCTATGCCTCAGCTTCCTCTTCTACAATTATTATAGAATTAAGTGAGAAAATGCACGCAATACTGCATTGTGCTGTACACAGAAACAAGGAGGTGGGACTCTACAGTCTGTATCTGACTCTAGAACCTATGCTCTGAAGCACCACTGTGTCCTCCTAAGGGCAGGGAGGCTCTGATCGAAGCAAGAGAGAGGAGCTTAGAACTCCATTCATGAAAATTTAGTCTCAACCTAGGACTCCCAGGAAGACATCTGAAGGCCATGAGCTAATCCAAAGCCTCATTTATGGAGAAGGAACATGCCACCCAGGCAGCTTATGTCATTTTCCAAAATTATAGTAATGCCTCAATTAATTTAAATAATGCTCTTGTTGACATTTATACTAATGAAGCTTTAAGGAAATAGGAGATATATATTCATCAACTCTCCACAGGATTTTCAAAATGACATTTTACATTTGGAAAATTAAAAAACAAACACTTTTCATGCTAAAGTACAAAAAGAACATGAAACTTTCTAAAAATTTAAAAAATTAGGAAATACTAATTCATATTGTCACTGTTCACAAATAAACTTATTTTAACTGAGTCTACATACCTTCTTTCCCAGTGCCATATCCAATGTCAAATCAAGATAAACACCTTGGCTTGGATTAGTAAAGTCAAGAATTTGAAATTTCTTAAGTAAGGGAATAGCTTTCTCCACGTCGTATATCTGCCTTGGGTATAACCGTTTTAAATATACGTCATCCTCAGGCTCCCCTTCCATGTAAGAATATGACTTTATTTTTTCTATGTCATCTTTTTTTTTATCTTGTACTTTGTCTTTAGCCCCTTTTTTTGTTTTCTTTGCAGGCCTTCAAAAAAGACAAATTTAAGATCAATTATATCAATATGTATTCTGAAACTTTTAAAAGTTAATATACATAAAGCAGAGGGCGGTGCCTGTGTCTCAGGGGGTAGGGCACCAGCCCCATAATACCAAAGGTGGTGGGTTCAAACCTGGCCCTGGTCAAACTGCAACAAAAAATGGCCGGGCGTTGTGACGGGCGCCTGTGGTCCCAGCTACTCGGGAACCTGAGGCAGAATTGCCTAGGCCCAGGAGTTGGAGGCTGCTGTGAGCTGTGTGATGTCACAGCACTCTACCAAGGGCGATAAAATGAGACTCTGTCTCTATCAAAAAAAAAAAAAAATATATATATATATATATATAGAGAGAGAGAGAGAGATAGAGAGAGAGAGAGAGCAGACAAAAAAACTAAATATTTTAATTCAAAAGCACAGATTGCTATATAATGTTTCTAATTCAACAAATATCATGTGAACTTTTGTATGGTTTACAGTCATGAATAAGTTGAATAAGGCACTGACGCTAATACAGTGTGGTAAGTACTATGAAAACATTAGTAAAGCCTTACAGAAAACACACTTAACTAAATGTAGGAGGCTAGGGAAAAGTTCTCACTCAACGAAATGACCTCAAAGTCAATTCTTAAAGGATAAAGAACAGTTAGGTTAGGTACATAACCAAAAGAAGTGAAAACATGTCCATATAAAAACTTGCATACAGTTGTTCATAGAAGCATTATTCATAACAGCCAAAAAGTAGAAACAACCCAAATGTCCATTAAGTGATGAATGGATACATAAAATGTGGTATGTCCATACAGTGAATAGTAATCAGCAATAAAAAAGTGATATACTGGTACATGTTACAATATACATAAACCTTAAGTGAAAGAAGCCATTGAGGGGGCCAGGCACAGTGGCTCACGCCTGTAATCCCAGCACTCTGGGAGGCCAAGGCAGGTGGACTGCCTGAGCTCACAGGTTCGAGACAAGCGTGAGCCAGAGCGAGAACCCCATCTCTAAAAATAGCTGGGCCAAGATGGGCAAATCTATGGAAACTGAAATAAATTTAGTCGTTGTCTAGAGCTAAGAGGAGGTTGAGGGAATAGGGAGTGATAGCTAATGGGCATGGGGTTTTCCAGGAGGGCAATAAAAATGTTCTAAAATAGATTTGCCACAGTTTGCTAAAATAAAAGGGTAGAAGGCAGCGAGAGTGGAAGACAAGGCTGGAAAATCTGAATCATAAAGGCCTTTTCTGGAGGTAATAAGTAATTGGCAATAAGTATTGCAGGTAGAGTGTCCTGGCTGCAACAGAAGGGATAAATCTGAAGGAAGCAGAATTGGAGACAATTAAGAGACTATTTCCTCTCTTTCTTCTCAAGAAGATATGAGAGCCTAAAGCAGAGCAGGGAGGGGAATAAGCCTAGAAAACATGAGAGGCCAGAGAAACATTCACAGGGTAAACACTGAGGAAAGGAGAAAGAAGAGATGCCAAAAGGCTTCTTAGGTTCTGTCTCAACTGACTCGATGCAGAGTCCTACCAATAAGACCAGAAATAAAGAAAGCAAAACAGGTTTCTGGTGAGGGAGGCAGTCACAGAGACAAATTCAGTTAGGGGTATATAGAGTTCGCATGGACAGCAGATTGTGTCACTGGTCTCAATTCTTCACCCCTTCTCCATTAGCCCCTCTGCTAAGTGACTGCAGTTCCTCCCAGTACAGGGGTAGAGTATGTTTCCCAGACCCTTGATTGGGCTGGGCCAAGTGACTAGTCCTGGCTGACGGAATAAATCAGAAGTGAGGGTTTCCCTACTCCACGCCTAAGGAGTTCCATCTGTTTCCACTTTCATGTTTGTATTCCTGCCATTTTCATTAGAGGAACATGCCTAGGCCAGCCCAAAGGTAGGAGGATAAGAGAAAAGTAGAACAGGGCTGCCTCCACGAAGCCCCAGGCTGCATGAGATAATTCTCAGCTAAACTCACCAAATCTCTTAAATCCAGCCAGGGTCCCCAGAGACACCCATCTGAACCCAGCCTGCGTAGCTGAGCCATAGCTGTGTAGGTCGTGCTAAGTAACTGTGAGGAGTTTGTTACAGCAAAAGCTAACAAGGTGCTTACGAAACATCTAAGACAAGACATTCAACAGGTAATTGCAGGTGACAGTTTAAAGCTAAGGAAACAAAGACAGAAATACAGGTAATGTAATTTTCTCAGTATTAATTTGAATCATATCTGTAAGCTTACAATCACAAAACTTTTAAATTAGCAAAATATTAACAGTATTCTGGAAAGGTATTTGAGTTCTGAGGTAAGTAGAGGGATGGCCCCCAAAGAAGTATCTTAATCCCCAGAACCTATGAATATATTATCTTCCATGGCAAAAAGGACACGGATGTGATTAAGGTTAAAGATCTCAAAATAGAGAGATTAACCCTAGATTATCTACGTGGGACCAATCTAATCACATAAATCCTTAAAACTGAGAGCCATGCCCCTTTCTCAGCTGCATCAGAGACGGAGACATCACGCTGGAGAACCGGGAGCATCGCTGCTCTGCTCTGCTCTGCGGGTGGAGGAAGTCAGCCCAGCTCAGCACAAGGAGCCCCCAAAGCTGAGCAAGGCAAGGAGACTTATCCCCTCCATCCTCCAGAAAAGAACTGCCAACACCTCGAGTTTAGCCCAGGGAAACCAATGCCAGACTTCTGACCTACAGAACTGTGAAATAAAAAATTTGTGTTGTTTAAGCTTCAAAGTTTATGGTAATTTGTTCTGGCAGCAACAAAAAATAAATACAGGGTCCTAAAAAACTTACGTGAAAGAAATGGATGACACTAGAACAAATTTCTTTAAAAAGACCTCAAAAACCAATCCAATGTGTAATTCTATTCTCACTGTTAGCACTTAATAAATCCTTATTACCACCACTAATAATAGTATCCTCCCAGCTAAGGAGCAATTCCACAAACAGCAGACAATGATAACGTTAATTTTTAGTGGAGTGCAGGTGTCCTTCTGGATGGCTGACAAGTTTAAGCCAGTGCCCAAGTGGATGGATGCAACACATAGCAATAGCTACTTTGGAAGGACTCCACAAATACTGAAACCCTCCAAACTGGAGAAACCACATTTTTACTTTATATTTAGTAAAGAAGCAGAGAAGGCAGGAGAAGAAAGAGCCTGGAGAGCCAGTCTTGAGAATAAACTCTCCTACTTAAAATAAACATGTCCTAGCTAGAGACTCCCAATGTCACATAAATGCAGATTTCACTCCTAAGTTTTCAATCACAGTTCAATCTGTACATTGATTTTGCAATTAATATAAAATTCTCAGAGGCTGAAATACAATGTTTTATAATTAATAGCAAAACCCAATAAAAGTCCGATACATAAAGGGGCTGAGTTGGGTATATAGCAATTTATTTATATTTTGAAACTTGTTTCACAAAATATTTGAAGTGGTTCAGTGAAAATACTTGTAAAAACAAAAAAAAAGTATAACATCCTTGTAACATAGATCAAGAAGAACTCTCAGGAAAATGCATTATTTGGGGGAAAAAACACTGCAACTGAACAAACTTCAATAATAATCTCACTGACCTGCAGCCTTTTTTCTATGGCCCTCCACAAAAACATCTATCTTTATTCACAAGAATCACATTCAGAAGAACTTTGCTGTCCACATAATTATGTCAAGTCTATCAGGTAAGCTTAAATACTGTGATTCTCAGAGAATAAAATAAATCACACGAGGAAGATTTGGGAGACATTGGAGGAGAAACACTTGGCAATCTGAATCAAAAAGAACAGAATTCAGCTGCAGTTACCTGGGTAACTAAACCTCCCAGATCAAATGCGTAATGAGAGACTGTACTCAAGTAATAACTTTCTCCCTGTTTCAGCTGTCCGCTAACTCCAAAAATATGAAAGAAAAAATAATTCCACAGTCATACCCAGTAAAACAAGATTAAAAAAATCGGTGCTATAATAAAGCTCACTTAAAGACCTTTGAAAATCTGTGACCCCTCAAGAGACCGATCCAAGTCCTTCTAAGGCTGAAGAATTCTTTACATTGAACAATCTGGAGGCTGTAAATCATACAACTTCTGTCAAACTAAACTCAATGGAACTACAGAGAAAATGCCTCAGGGATATATTAACGGAAGGGAAATGTCTGGAATCCTTCTCAGTGTAATCAAATGAATGAATTCACCAACATCTCTGACGCTGGGTTATTCATTACCTTTTAAATTAAATGCACAAGTTCTGCTTCCACATAAAATGTAAATGTAAATGCTGGAAAGACTATTAACAATGAAAAAGAGCTGGATAAAATCAAAGCTTTCTTGAACCCATCACAGAGCTGAGATGCTCACAGCCAAGTATCCTGAAATTCACAGAGTCAGTCCCCTACCCCAGGCCCCAGCAGAGCCTTCCTGTGTTAGAACATGAGAGAAAGGCAAACAACAAACAATCAGCTGAAAGTTAGGACCCTGGGACACCCGGGCACACCAGGAGTTCACACACAATTCACTCCCTCTCCCTGCACCTCCCACCAGGGAAGACTAGAGCAGGACAGGAGACTAAAAAGCTTCCCCAGAGAGCACTGGATGGAGGAAAAGACACGGGTAAACACCCATTGTGTCTGGTGGAAAAAAAGAAGAAAATATCCCCACAAAGACTCCTACCCCTGGGAGCTGGGCAAGAAACAGTCCTGAGCTCGGTATCCTATACCAACCCAGCTAGGGAAGGGCCAGGACACTTCCCCACAACACCTGCAACAGAAACACAGCACCATGGGGAAAAGGAAAGGGACAGCAATGTGGAGAAAACTTGTCCCCAGGGTCTAGTCACACTGAGGCTACTTAAAGACTACGGATGGAGACAAGAGAGCCCCCCCCCCCCACTGGCAGGCAGTGACAAGCAACAGCAGTGCCCGCTAGGGGAGGGGTGCCTGTACGGAGAGTGACCCCCTCTGCTGCAGGTGCACAGGCAGCAGGGACACAGATAAACACAGATAAACACCCCCCAGCAACCCAGCCCCCACCCTGAGTACAAGGTAACTGCACAGAAATCTGAAGCTGGTGGTAACCATGGCAACAACAAAACCAAAACCTGGCTCAACCCCTGACTAGACTGACTCAATGCTGTGACAGATGAAGAGGCGAGCCCAGTCAGTTCCTACCACTCCACACAGGTCGTCCAATGTTCAATAAAAAATTCTGGGATACACAAAGAAGAAAAAAGGGGAAAAAAGAACACTGTCAAAAGAAAAACAAAATCAGACTCAGATCACCCAGTGGCCTTTTTTTTTCTAACAAGGGTCTGCTATTGGCTTGACACCCCAGGAGGGGAGATCCACTGTGACCAAGAGAAGAGGAGCCACACACGCCCCCTGCCCTCCCTCAGATCCTGATTTGTTAAAAAAACAGCCATGAAGAAAACTATGTTTTAGTATTTATAGTTAGTACATTAAAAACAGATTAAAAAATTCCGCTGTACATCAGAAAATAAATGTACAACTAAAGTTATGAAACTAGGTCATCAAGCTACTAAAAAACTTACTATCAGCCCTGAAAAAAAATCGTCTGCTTATAAATGTTCATAATTTTTTAAAAGTATACACATTTCTTTCTTTCTTTTTTTTGAGACAGAGTCTCACTTTGTTGACCCTGGTAGAATGCTGTAGTATGCTCATAGCAACCTCAAACTCTTGGGCTCAAGCAATTCTCTTGCCTCAGACTCCCAAGTTGCTGGAACTACAGGTGCCTGCCACAATGCCCAGCTATATTTTTGTTGTAGTTGTCATTACTGTTTAGCAGGCCCGGGCCAGGTTTCAACCCGCCAGCCCTGGTATATGTGGCCAGCGCCCTACCCATTGAGCTACAGGCACCAAGCCGAGTATGCACGTTTCTTGTACTATGTTTTTTAACTTGGCAAGAAGTACTTTTAAAAAGTAGACTATTCTACTTTTAGAGTAGAATCTGGGGAAGATATAAAATAAAAAGATTTCTAGAGAATAAATGAAAACATTTAAAGATAAAATATTCTCAAAATAATACCCTTAATACTTTTACAAAGCAGAAAGAAAATGATAAACAGCCCAACAGAAAAACAGGCAAAGATGCAAATTAGAAATACAAATTAGAAGAAAAGACTGATAATATCTAGGGCTGGCAGCAATGTGCAAAACCGGGCACTCTTCAGTCACCACTGGGTGGGAATACGAACTGGTACAAAGCAGTATTCCTCCAACTTCTCCACCACAAAAAAGATGGCAGGCATTTTTACGATCAAAGGTAGCTTCCTTGTTACATTTCTGCCACAGCCCTACTTATCCTATATTCAAGCCACATCAAACTGCATTTATATCCATACCACGTGCCTTCATTCCCACACGCCACTGAAACACCTCACCCAATTCCCCTGCAAAATTCTATCTTCCAAGACTCTGCTCACACACTTCCTGCCCTACTCTTCTGGGTAGACTTAATGAAACTTTCATCTATCATCCCACAGCACTTGATCCACTCCTCTAATGTAACAGCTGAAAGAACAGAGTGAAGTTCGACCATAGATGTGTGCTAATTTATAACAAAGAGCTCCTACTCACCAAGAACAAAACACAGAAATAGGACATAAGCATAAAACTCACTGTAAAAACAAATGGCTCTTAAACATATGAAGATATATACAACCTTAATAATAAAATATAAATTAAAACCATAATGATACCATCTGTTGAACTGGCAAAGATCAAAAAATCTGACGATACTATATATGAGGAAAATAGTCTAATAATGTTTGCCGGTAAGAATATAAGTTAGCAAGGTACCTATAAAGGCAATTTGGTATTATCTATCAAAATTATAAATGCACACATCTTTTGACCCAACAATTCTATTTAATGGAATTTATACGACAAATACATTCATCATATTTGACAAGACCTATGTGCATGACTATTCACTGGAGGATCATTTGTAATAGCAAAGGACTAAAAAGATGAATGTGCATCAGTAAGGAATGGCTCCATAAATTATGGTACATTCACACAATGAAATACATTTGCAATCACTAGATAGTACCAGATGAAACAATTTCCAAGACATATTGTTAATATAAAAGCAATAGTACGGGTAATTCTATAACACTTTTTCTATAAAAGTACCTAAGAGGAAAACATATAATTTAAAAAGCAAAAGAACCACATAAATACACACATTCAAACACATACAGTACACCTTAATTAAAATTCATTAACTATTCATTGGGTTCTGTCCTCAAAAGGCAGTGATAGCACACTAGAAAAAGCTTAGGTTCTGGAACTCCTTGGATTCAAATCCAAGCTCCAACACTTAACTTGCTCTTTGACTTTGGGCTAGTTATATAACCTATTAGCTTCGTAATTTTCCTTTCTATAAAATGAACATAACAACAATAGCTTCCTAGGAAGTTTGCTATGGGGATTAAGTCAGTTACTGAATATTAGTGTTCAATAAATCATAAGTAGTATTATAACGTCTTATTTTTCCTTTAAGACTATAAGGTCAAAGCACCAGAAATTACTTTTATCCTTATGAGTCTTTATGCAACTTTGCTTTTTTTTTGGGGGGGGGGGCCAGGGCTGGGTTATGAACCTGCCACCTCTGGTATATGGGGCTGGCACCCCACCCTTTTGAACCACAGGTTCAGCCGCCCGCAACTTTGCTCTTTCAACAAAATTTTAAGTGACATCAAATAAAATAATAACTTAAAAAAGATACTTACTTTGTAGTAGTAGCAAAATGTCTGTTGGGCCCCAGAATGTTTACAGAACAAGGATAAAGAGATGTCTGACAAACCATCTTGGAAAAACAATGCCTTTGATGATGTATCAAAACTTGAAAGGAAAAAAATATAAAATATTAACATTAATTCTTATAGTCATAATATTTTACATTCTACGTATCAGTTTTTTCAAAACAAAAGCTTTCACTATTTTGATTCTTAACCATTCCTTAAAAAATGTAATGATGGGCCGGGCACAGTGGCTCGTGTCTGTAATCCCAGCACTCTAAGAAGCAGAGGAGGAAGAATTCCTGGAGCTCAGGAGCAGCGAGCTATGATTTGCCCATGCACTCCAGTCTGGGTGATGGGGAGAGAACCCATCTCTTTAAAAAAAGCCACACACCTAACAACTCCATTTCATCTCTAATCTTCCAAACTGAATACGAGATAATCACCAAAACTGAATTCTGCGGACACACAGGAGTGACAAATGAGAGAATATAGGAGAACTACTTATCCCTAGGAATTCTCTGGAGGCAGAAAAGCCACAGGGGGATAAAAGAACTAGGAAGAAAAAGGTGAAGTAAAAGAAAAGGTCCAGTTCCTGTCCTCCAGAATCTCAAATTTAGTGGGCTTTGCTGGTACACAACAGACTAGGAGAAGGTCCTCCACATTTTTAAAGAACAAAATTACCTATCTTGAAAAGCCACACAGGGTAAAGGAAGGAACCAGCAATCATCCATTCACAACTTGGCAAACACTTCCAAACAATACTAATTATACTAAATGAGAATCCAACAACCTTAGAGGACCCTAAAATAATTCTCTTGGTGAAACAAACAAAAATCTCTTGAACACACCAATTGCAACCTGGTATTAAAAAATCAACCACTAACGTTTAGAATCCACAGTCAAGGCAACCAGAAATTAAAATCCTCAACAGAAATCTATCATACTGCTATAGCCTAAAAGAAACCAAATTACAAAAATACCACTATTTAAGTACTGCTAGACCATAATATCTTTTTTTTTTTTTTGATATTTCAACACTCTGGAGTCAATTTGCCTATCTGTATCACTTTACCTCCTTTAATACATTTCTTCTCCCCATGCTCTAAGCAGACAACTTCACATGCTACTTTGGAGAAAATAACTCTCAGAAGGTCCTGAACTACTTACGAACCTACCTAAATTTGCACTCATCCTCAAAAGTCTCTCCCGTCACTTGGCAATGAGATAAAAACTGCCCTAGCTCCTGTGCTAGCATATTCTCTTGTAATTGATACTGAAACATTAGCGCTTCTCAGGGATCAATCCTAACTATCTTCTCACCTCACTCTGTAATCTTCATTCTTCCTAGAAGATCTTATCTACCTAATTCTTGCCTTGCCCCTCCAGCCACCACAGTACAGGTCACTGTCATCTACTACCTGGATTACTGTAATAACCTGTTCTACCTTCTACTCCTGCCCTCTCCTTTTCTTTTCAGCCTATTCTTAGTAAAGATCACTTAAAAATGAAAATCTCATCATGCCCTTAAAAACCTTTGGATGGCTTCACTTGGCTCTGTGAACAAAGAACATTCTGAGCAAGGTGCTCCAAGAGCTACTTCTAACCTCTCTAGTGAGCTTCATCCCACACCACTCTCCCTCACACTCACTGTGCTTCCAACACCCCACCTGCTTTCAGTTACTTGACCATTTCCCCGCTTTCAGTTCTACCTTCACACAGCTAATTCATGGTAATCCAGCCATTTTTCAGGGACTCTATATATACATTACTTCTTCAGAAGTATTCCCTGAAAACTCAAAATGGATTATGTATCTCATATACACTCTTAGAGTGTCTATCTTCTGCTATTCCTTCACAGCCCTTACGAAAATTGTAATTAAATAAATAATTATCCAATTAATCTTTGCTTCTCAAAAAATGGTAAGCACCACGGGCAGGAATATGCATAACTTCATCACCATCACATCCTTGACACCTAGCAGTGTTTGGCAAGTGGAGACTCAATAAACACCTGTTGGATGAAGGGAACTTGAACGAATGAGAGCAAAAACTGGATTCAAGCTATTTTAAGTATTATCTATTATAGCACATAGAAGGGGAGGCATTTTTTTTTTTAAGTATCACCCTAAATTGTGGTGATAAGCCTTTTTTTCTTTTTTTTTTTAGAGACAGTCTCACTTTATCGCCCTCAGTAGGGTGCCGTGGTGTCACACTGCTCACAGCAACCTCCAATTCCTGGGCTTAGGTGATTCTCTTGCCTCAGCCTCCTGAGTAGCTAGGACTACAGGTGCCCGCTGCAATGCCCGGCTGTTTTTTTGCTGTTGTTGCAGTTTGGCCAGGGTCAAGTTTGAACCCGCCACCCTCAGTATATGGGGCCGGTGCCCTACCCACTGAGCCGGAGGCAACACCTGGGAGGCATTTTTTTGAGGATCCACCTCTTCATTCATTCATTCAACAACGGATGTGACAAGAAAACATGAGACTCCAGTGCTTTCAGCATTTAGGATACATCAATGAACAAAACAGACCAGCATCCCTATCCTCATGGAGCTTACATTCTAGTGGGGGGAAGAAATACCAATTAACACAATATTGGGGGATGGAGGACTACAGGATAAAATGGATTGAGTCAGGGGGGAAAACAGTTTGCAATTTCAAGTAAGGTATTTCAGATAGGCCTTGTTATAAAGGTAGCACTTAGAATAAAGACTTGGAAAAAAAAGAGAAAATTAGCCATGCAAATATGTAGAAAAAGTGGTCCAAGCCAAAGATCCCAAGGCAGGAGCATTGTTCGTGCATTTAAGAAACAAGGAGTCCAGGGCAGCACCTGTGGCTCAAAGGAGTAGGGCGTCGGCCCCACATGCTGGAGGTGGCGGGTTCAAACCCAGCCCTGGCCAAAAAAAACTGCAAAAAAAAAAAAAAAGAAACAAGGAGCCCAGAGTGGTGGGAGCAGAACAAGAGTGAGGGAGGACAGCTGGAGAAGAGGACAGAGAGGTGAGTGGTGGGTGAAGACAGGCACCAGATGATGTGGAAGACTGACGGTCAGTGCTGTTCCACAGAATGATATGAGCCATGTGTGTAATTTTAAATTTTCTAAGAGACTCAGTAAAAAAGGTAAAAAAGAAATAGTGAAATTAAAAATAAAATATATTTTATTATATCATACACTCCAAAATGGTCTCACTTCATTATAGTATTGAGACATTTTACATTTGTTTTAGTACTAAGCTCTCAAAATATAATATGCATTGAACACGATTTGAATTAGCCACATCTAAGTGCTCAATAGTGGTAAAAAAAAAAAATGGACAGAGCTATAGGCCATTCTAGGGAATCTGGATTTAGAAAAATGGAAAGGCTTTGCCAAGTTCTAAGCAAAGGAGTAACATGATTTAAGTTCTTAAAGGTCCAATTTCACTACTTACTGACAATAAACTATAGAGAAATGCAGGTGAGAGATGGTATTATAACAGCCATCAAGGTAGTAACAGTAATGAAATATCAGAATCTGGAGTTATTTTCAAGGAAAACCCAAGTGAATTTGCCAACTATTTAATGTAAAGTGTGAAAAAACAAGAAGTCCCTACCCGTTGGGAGGTCAAGGTGTGAGGATCACTTGATCCCAGGAGAGACCAGCCTGAGCAACACAGGACGAATCCATTCTACAAAAAATAAAAATTAGCCAGGTATGGTGGTGGTTCATGCCTATAGTCTCAGCCACTTGGGAGGTTGAACATACAGGATTTTGAGCTTACAGTGAGCTATGATAACACTGCACTCTAGCCCAGGAAACAAAGTAAGACCCTGTCTCAAATTTTTAAAAAAGGGGGGGGGGCGGGCTCAAGGATATTCTGAGATTCTGGCCCGGACAACTGAAAGGATGGAGTTACCACCAAAATTTGATGAGAAGGACTGCAGGTTAATGAGTTTCATTTGAAATAATTGTGAGGTGCTGATAAACTACCCAAGCAGAGACTGAGAATGCTCAGAAGACTATTAGAATCTGAAGTTCAGGAGAGAGGTACCAACTGCAGATATAAATTCAACAACCAAAGAAGTGAATTTAGATACAGAAGAGGTGAGAATGAAGGACAGAATCCTACCTTCAGGGACACGCCAAGGAAAGAGACTGGGGAAAGGAGGAGGAACCAGACAAGTAATGTGAGAAGACATGACAGGTGAAACAGGAAGAAAATTCTGAGTGAAGTATCCTGGAAGCCATGAGAAGAAAATATGACAAGAATGATAATATTCAGTTCTGTTTTCGGTTTCTTTGATTTTGTCTCTTGTGATTTCTGTCATGAAAGATACATGGCAGATGTATGCCATCCATCTCTTTTCAGTAACAACATCCATTTTGTTTTGCTCCCTTAGTCATCAAGGTCTATTCTGATCTCTTACATTCCTAACTTCTGAGCAACAACTATTCCAAATAAAGAATGCTGGTCTAGACACTGAGCTTTCCTTCCAGAAGCACAAAGAGAAAACTATGATGTGGCTCGCCGCCTGTGGCTCAATCAGCTAAGGCGCCAGCCATGTACACCTAAGGTGGCAGGTTCGAATCCCCAGCCAGGGCCCGCCAAACAACAATGATGGCTGCAACCAAAAAATGGCCGGGCGTTGTGGCGGGCGCCTGTGGTCCCAGCTACTTGGAAGGCTGAGGCAGGAGACTCGCTTGAGCCCAGGAGTTGGAGGTTGCTAT